>VBVR01000341.1:0-55625 GCA_011638315.1 Tetramorium parvispinum | reverse complement strand
GACGACGGCGGCGGCGGCGGCAACGACGACCGTCTCGCCTCTCGTTCCGGCGCGGCGCCTCGCGCACCGACCTCTTCCTTCCCCCACCCCCCTCCCGCGCACGGCCGATCCGTGAAAAACTGTTTCCGCTGCGCGCTTTACCGGCGCTCAGCGACGACGCGATCACCGACTACGTCGACGGCTAGGCGCGAGGATGACGGTCGTGGACGACGTTGACAACGCTGCTGCTCCGTTACTCACTTCGCGTTCCTTCGCTCCCTCTCCCGTTCCTTCTCTCACTATCTCTCTTTTTCTCTCTCTCTCTCTCTCTTTCTCTTTCGCTCGTTCACTCTTCCTTCCTCTCTCTCACTCTCTCGCTCTTTCTCTCTCTTTCTCGCTCTCGTTGGCTACTCCGTATCTGCCCGTCGCCGCCACGGATCTCGATTTCGGGCTCACTCTGATTCTCGATCGACTCGACTGCGACTTCCGGCTGCGAGCGAACCCACCTGTGCCGTTGTCCCTCGCGGCGGGTCCTCTTTCCCTTCCTCGCGGTCTCTCGTCTCTTTCCAGCCCCGTGGAGCTGGACGTAGCTCGTACAGCACAAACGAATGCGCGGCGGGCCGATCCCGTACGTCGCGATCGTCGCTCACGGATCTCTCTCTGTCACGCGAAAATAAACAAAATGGCGGCGAGTGCGGCGGCTCGGCTGCGCGGTTGCGCTCGCGTACCGTACCAGCGGCCAGCGCGGCTTCACGCACCGACACGCGCGTGTATGTATACGCGCGGGTGCGCGCGCGACCGACGTTCACCGTATACGGCGTTCATGAACGACTCGCGTTCATGTAGATGGGCCACTCGCGGCGGCGAGGCGGACCGAGAGAACCTCGCGCGCGCTCAAGATAATTTTCAAATCTGTTTACTGTCCCGTCTCTAAGGACGGGATTTTAACCAAATTCTAATTAAATCAATATAATGGCTTGTCACAAAATTTGTAATCCTTTTTTTTTCTAATCTTCCTCTCCGTATATGAAATAAAAAATAATTGTTAATAGGACAAGTATTGTTTAACGAATTAATCGTTAATTAACTCACAATTAATTGGCAATTGTTTTAACTGGTAGAAGCGCTTAAAACAAAAATTTTGTTTATAATTATTCGCGAATTAATCTCTTTTCTCATATATTAAACAAATTAATGATTTTAATTCTGTTTAATAATTCACATTAATAAAATAATACAAGGAGTCATCGGTTAAATTAATTAAAGTTACTTAAAACAAAATTTCGTTTTTTTCTAATCTAGATTTTCTTTTTACATGACAAACAAAAAAATTTATTATTTTACTCATATTAATGAAATGTCGCAATTATTACTTCACAAGTTAATCGTTTGCTCTAAAATTCCGAAAATTTGCTTTGTAAATTGCAAATTAACAAATAATAAATCTCGATCCATTTTCCTTAGAGGCAGAACGCATTTGATCGAATTGTATGTATGCGCATACCCTTCCATTAATTACAAGAAAAAAAAATAGAAAGAGTCGTCGCAAGCGTCGTCACAAGCAATAATCGATTTGCTTCGACATGTGGCGCAAGCAAGATTTACATGATTTCTCGCTTCAATATGGCGGCAATGAGGAAGCGGCAAGAAACGAAGATTCTTGGCCGATCTCGACAAAAATTTTCTTTCTTGCCACTCTGCTCGAGACGCACTCCGCGAAAGAAAAACGTTAATGTTACTCGTAAATGTCGCACACATGGAAGTAATTGACTGTTGTTTTCGTGCGCGGAGGCGGAGAAGGGAAGGGAGGGGAGGGGAGGGGGCGTTCGTCGAGCGTCGCGAAGATCGGGTCGTTCAGCTTGCATCGCAGATCGTTATTGTTTCCCCTTGTCTCTTATCGATTTCGATAGAGCTGCGTCCGGGTACGCCGTCGACGAGGCGGCGTGCTAGGTGCACACCTTCGTTCACGGCCGAGCGGGAAAATTCAAAACGCTCGGAGTAGCGTGCGCGCGCGCGCGCGCCCATTCAATACGATTAAGGAGATGAGTCTGGACTGGAAAATATTCTGCAGACACTTTGATGAGTTTGAACTGTTTATTTAAACGTACAAGCACATGCTGAACAACAGTCAGAGTACATTCAAATAGAATTTTCTGTCTTCGGCCGATCGTCACGAGGAATTCAATTCTCGACCGAATAGGCGTTTGTGTGTCTCTTTTTTTTCTTGTACACAAACGTGATGAAAGAGAATTCGTGTACCTTGCGCTTGTTGTGATTTTTTTTACGTGTCACCTGTGCGCTTTCGATCCGCAATCGTTTTAAATGGATGTACGCTGTATTTCCGATAACAGGACATCGCTATGTACAGAATCCGATGACGGGATCCGACAATCTTCTCGGTCTTGTAAAGAAGTGACAAAGTTTAAAGTAATGAGCGAAAAACATGAAGGAGTAAAAGGAATAATTTTTTAAAGAAACATGTTTTTGTGAGAGCAATCGATTTATAATCGGCTGAATTCAAGATTTGATCCTCTCATTCCATGCCTCGATTTTTATAAGAGGCCAATTTGGCTTAAAGTTCAAATTATTATTTCAGGAATCCGTATCTCAATAAGAAAAATAATCTTTCAATATTTCATTGTGTTTATCAAGTACTAAAAATAACATCCTATAAATAAGCACCTCTAATAAATCCTGACAGTCTGTTATAACAATTTTTCGTTTAATCTATTTAGTAAATTTCGGTTTTGATCTCTCGAATTTGCTGGCGTGAATAAGATTTACCTCGAGGTAAAATAGGACAAAATAGTCCTAATATATATTTTTCAACTGAGAAATAACGTATGACAGTAAATTCGAGAAATGAAATCTAAATCAATTTATTGACTAGAGTATATATGAAAAATTTACATGAAAGACTGCAAGTAGTTAAATATACAGACGTTCCTTTATTTAATTTTAAAGACCTAATTCATATAAATAAATGACAATATTGAAAGGTTATTTCTGTTATCTGTTATTTTAGATTTTCCCATTTTTTTTATAACAAGCGCGAAAAGATCGTCAGATCCAACTATCGGATCTTGTACGTTCGAAAATGTATCACAGTACAAGAGTTTCAAGATAGCTGTAAAAGGGGCAGGTAGCATTATTCAGATCATACACTATGAGAATAAAATATCCGAAGAACGAATCTTACTGTGTGCATGCATTAAATCATGTTTACTTAACAAATATTCATTAAGTAAATTTATAAGCTTTAGGTACAATAGGCAATGAATAACCCATGTTGTGCGCGATGGCATATGAGAGTTTTACAATACTCCTCCGCCACATCTTTGATTAATGTAGTTTAGATAAGATAATCAAAACGTTACTAAATCATTTATTAAAATATATTCGCTTTCCACGAATTTTTATTGAAATGACTGCAACATAGATTACTTATTGTACTGCACTTTCCCTTTCCTTCCTAATTGAAGCGGAGATTCGAATTAAATATAATCTCAAGATAATTGCGCACAGAGATCGAGAGTACATAATTACATGTATAACGATTTAAGTAAGGCATGATTAAGGCAACCTGCTCGGCAGACTTAAAGATCTTGACTCCGACAGTTTTTTTTTTAGTCTCGCTATAGAAGGCTCAAAAACAGTAAAGAATGTTTTTAGGCACCTCGTTTGGCAACCTGTCTACGCAATTACAAAGAAGAAGTTATCACAAGTCACTAAAGTATGCACTTGATGCATGACACGAAATGCCTCTATCAAGACACATAGAAGTACTTTTCCAATTTGTGATTAATCCTTTGATTATTTGTTCGGAGCGCGCGATAATCCACAATTGTATTACAACTTTGAATATTTTGCTCGTATAATCGAATAATAGAATACATTTTGCGTTTGATAATACAAGTGATAAATCATTGAATCACATCTTCCTTAAGATATAAGATACTTACAGTTCAATATCACTTATCGCCTAACATGTAGTACATCATATATCTGTCTTTTTTTTAATACTTCATGTTTTAATTAGGTAGAAGCACTTTCTTCTCTATTAAACATTTATACACGTTCTGTAATATATTTAATGGAACTTTTTAAATGTATTAAACACCACTCCAAGTATTTTTCTTTGTGGAACTTAATTTTTTATATATAGTTTGTTCATATTGTTCATTTCTCAACATATAAATATAATTACATTATCTCGTTAATTTGCATATTGCTCTGTTGTCAAGCAGTAGTTTTTGCTACTGTCCTTTTTTCCAATTAATAATTAGACAGAAGAGAGGAATATACAGTATTCCCTAGATACATGACATATGTATATTGTGTCTATTTTATGTATTAGATATAAGATTTTTAAAAACAGTGTAGAATATAAAACAATCAAAAAATAACAGCAAAATAAATTCATTATAAAGATATAACAAAATCATAACAATCAAATTGAATAATCAAATTGAAAAATACATTGTACTTAAGAAATCGTGTAATTATTTCAATATTTATAACTAAATAAATAATGTAAATAGAAGTCATAGTTAATTATTTAAAACTTATATAATGTGACTACAATTCATATCACATGTTATACATGTTGCAATTATTTTTAACAAACGTTAGATCTAATACTGGTATAGACACCTTATTTGTGCATATATTATTATTGTGTAACAATATTGTGTTTGGGGTTTTATACTTAGCCATGATTTGCCATTATTATCTATACCTACAACAAAGTAGTAGGGCATTTCCTATTATCAAGGAGTATTTTGTCTTTTAACGCTATAGACTATTTAAAACCGATAACACAACATTATTTGAAACGACAATGTTATTTAGCAACTAGTTGTTAATGTAGTTATAATGCTTAAGGAAAGATACTCTACCGCTTTAAATTTTTTTTTTTAAACTTGATACAATGGGTGGTCCCACTAAATAAGAATAGAAACAATTAAATGAAAGTATTTTCTAAACTTTGCGACAATTAATATCTTTGGCCCGATAGTTTGGTCTACAATTTGTATTACATCTAAGTTAAACATAAAAACTAGAACATTCATCTTGTATGAAATTCGTCCAACAAATGTCAATTGTTATTAGTAGCTGCAAATTACATAAATATATGTCCTTACATTTACGAAATTATTTTAAAATATTACGAGTTTTTTTTTAATATTTGAGTTTTAGTCAAATTGCATTTTGATAAATACTGTAATATAGAGTTGCTATAAAAAAATTGATCTAATAAAACTCGCAGTGTTACAAAAAGAATATTTTTCTCGTAACCTTTCGACAATATCGGCCACATAAAGCCAAATAACATTTTATTTCTCTAATATGTGTGGCACAATATGAATGTCGGGGACATACCGACGATACATTTATAAAATCTTTATCCTCATCTATGTCTTTTCTTACTAAACGCAATTTATTTCATTGGCTTGACTAGATTTTTACGGTGTTCACTGGTAATTGTAGTCTATTATACAAATCTTACTAGAAAAGTGTTTCCCGTCACCGCTATAAAAAATGGACAGACTTAGCGAGTACATAAATTGTACAAAAGAAATGTGGCTTCTATTACAAGAACGATACAAAGCGACCATTCTTTCACATCGCCTGACATACTAGAAAACAAATTTTTATCTATAAATACATTACCCATCTTGCAAATATGCTCGCAATGATCTCAAATTTCTTTATTGAATCGAACAAACTTTTGAAGTTTCCAGAGAATTATCCATCGCCGCTGCACGCCTTCTGATACCTTCCAAATACACCTCGCGATTGAAAAGTCCAGCACCAAGCGGAATTCTAAAAATAAATAGCAGTGCATATAGATCGCGTGTTATCTAGTGCATGTATAGGATTTAAGCTATATGACCACCATCGCTTCAAACGTCAATAAACAATAGAGACGTACGTGTCGATACCCGGCCTCAACATGGTTTTAAAAACTCCCCAAACCGGCTTGTGATCCGAAGTGCAAATACTTGGAACAGAATCATATACCAAGCACTCTATAACCCCATCCTTATGCGAATTAGAACTCTCGTGGCTGACGCGTCTGATGTATCCTCTGGTGTGACCCTTCCCCTTAAAGAGAATCCTGTCAGTGTACGCGGGTGTGCGTTGCTTACTGCTGGAATCAAAATTCTGCGTTCCCGGATCGTACTTGTAGGTAGGAGGGAACAGAATTGGGGCTTCTTCGAAACCGCGCAACACTGCGCCTTCGTTCAGGGTATTTTTCAATTGATCTTTGTGCATGCTTATCGGCGATTCTTGCGGAAAACACGTATTCGTGATCCACTGAATTACTTCCTCTCTCGGTTGAGCTAGACGGAAGTTCAAATCACCGCACCAAAACACGCAATCAAAATTTTGCGTCACGTCTGTGAAAAATGCAACAAAAAGTATATTTATTATGTATGATATGCAAACACAAGACTATAAAAGTTATATAATGCTTGGAATTAATACCTTTGCTCTTATGCCTAGTGGGTAGCTCTTTGGGTAGATCGAGATTTCTAATGATTCTTTTTATATCATTGACTCGTTCTTTTACTTTATCTTGGTGCGCGGTCAAATGAGCAGTGACAAAGAGAAAGCTGGTACCGAATATCATAAGAGCTATAGCCACCGCGCCCTTTGTTCTGAATGCCGTTCCGGTTCTCGTCGAGAAGCTATCCTCTTCCGGAATGGAGCAGAACCAAATCAAATCGCGTCTTATAAATAATGCGAGGTGAAGTGTACCGAGAGTACTGCTAGTTAATAGTACGTGTGAAGGCCCGAGAGTCTCTTGCAAAGCAGCTTCCCACTCGTTCCGTTCGGAACACGACTCCTGAGTTCCTATAGCTAACAAATCGGGAATGGTCTCTATGTCGGATGGCAACATAAAATCGTTCAATTCTTTTGGTGGAATCTGTCCATTCATGTTCCACGTGCCGATAAAAATTTTCAATTCCCGATTAGGTAATACTTTCTCAAGCTCCCGTGGTCCGAGTAAGGAATTGGCGGCGATTCTTCCGTGAAGAAAATTCCTACGAAATTTCAATCGTTAGCCAATCGGATAACAATCGCTTCAGATAATTTTCTTAAAAGGAAACTGTACCTCTCCCGTGCCTTTTGAGTAGGAATTAAATTAAGTACTTGTGCAGCAAGTAATGACTGCTTCGCTAAGCTATCCATAGATGCTCCTGTCGTTTGACAAAAGTAACGGTTCTTTTTGGACAGGGCATCTTGAGACGTTGAACGTAGCTTATGCTGGATCGGTGCACTTTTAATAGAATCTGGACTAGAATGTCTCATAGAGTTTGTAGGTGAGTTCACCATCAAGTTATCCGCGGATCTCCTATGAAGCAATCTACGGCGTAATTGTCCTGATATACTCGGTGATAGCGATCCGGAGGAAGAATTATCACCTGAAACAATTTAGAATACATTATGCACAGATTCTATTAATAGAAATCGTGCATCGTAATTGCGCCCAGAAAAAAAAAGAATCATCCATTCGAAAGCAAAGAACATACATTGACGGAGCAAATATACTTCGTGCCTAAAAATTAGTTTCATAACGAGATTACGACATTCCGTAATGAAACCAAATTGCTTCAATTGCCGCCTACTGTAGTCTTGGCACTAACGTGCAGATTCGTAACACGATAAAATTATGAGATTTGTTAACATTCAGCTTAGCATAGGTACGAATATCTCGTACTTTTGTGACTGAACATATGTGTATGTACATGAGTAAAACCATTCGATTTTTTAATTAGCACAATTGGAACTAATTTGGAGCTAATGCTAGAAAACAGCTAATGCTATAGAAAATGGAATCAAGCAATTTATCAAATTGACCTTAACTAGTATTATTATTGTATTTTAAACTCCAACATAGATAATAGCTTATTATGTTTAATTCAAACATAGGTATATAAAGTGTACATAAAATCCTATTAAATATATACACATTTCCTAGTATAAATATATAAATTAATTAGGAAAAATAGAGATATGTAAAACACAAACAATTATAGCTTATATGCGCACAAACAACATCATAGCATTAAACGTATGCCTTATTTTACTTAACATGTAATCTTTCTAATCTAATCTAATCTAGACATAAAACTGTGTGTATATATATATATATATATATATATATATTTCTTAAGTAGAACCAATATCTGTATATAGAACACATATATTGCCAATTTAATGATTTTTCATAATGCTGACACTTGAAAGAGAAAAATTCAATACTCCGTAAGAACAAAATGTAAAATACTAGCAAAAAACACAAAGGAATTATAAAATTTTAAGCAGCATATAAATTTCGTATATCGTTCTGTACCTTCTTTCTCTGGTTTTTTGCAATCAGTATCATGATACTGAATCATACTGTAAACATCTGTAGGATTGTAGAACTGCCGTTCCATTTCCAGGAAGAAATAAGTGATATATTTTCCCTTTGTAAAGTACTCATCCTTAAAGTATATTCGAGCTTTTTCAGACTCAATCAGATGTTCGATCTCATCTTCTGAAGAATCTTCGAATGAGTCTTCCGTTGAGTCTGCAGAGAAGTCACTATCTTCACTACTCTCTTGGGAAATTGCCTTTGTTTCTTTTACTAAAAATTTGCGCGTGTCGCCCGTAACGCTAGCATTATTGAGGGATTGTAACATTGCGCTTTTAGAGTCGGGACTGTAACTTTTTGTTCCATTATCGTGATGCATTTTCCCAGTATCTCCCAGAGATGACCGAGAACTTACGCCTATATCGTTATCCTGTTTTAGAAAAGCAATTTTTGTACTCATATGTCTGTCCGAGCCTAGCTTGGAGTTCCCCTGCTCATTATTTGTAACATTATACTTTTCGCTTATCTTATCATTTACTTTAGGTAATCTGGAACTTTCATTTTCTACTACATTTTTACAATTCTTTTGCAAATCTGGCAAATTCTTATCATTATGCTCTTTTCCAGATAAACTATTTTTTGGAACTGTTACACAAGTTTCACTGCCAATAGCTTTTGATCCGATCTTTTGATCAGAGCTGCAAGACGCACTTCCTAAATGATCGGCTTGACTACTATCAACTTTCCCCTGCTTATTATAGACATCTAATTGGTCTTCTAACTCATCCTCTTTCTTCTTAAATGCACAACGCAACTTGTCAAGAAAACTTTTCCTTCTTTTCTTATTGGAAATTGACATTTTCAATGGATTAATCGCACTCTCAAAGGGAGACACAAACACGTGCGTCGAAAGATAAGACTATTGCTAACTCCACGTCAACACAGCTTTATATCGATACACTGGAAGCATTATGTTCCACTCTCTACACACGGCTTTAGAATGTAAAGTGGAGGGGATATGCAAGGTCATCTGATCATCATGAAACGATTTTATACAATGCGTACAGAAAGAAAAGGAGTGCCACTCAGTTGAAATTAGATATGAGGTAATGTAAATTGTTTTTCTAATTCCTTTCCTACGCATCATGTTAGAATAAATTAACAGCCATTTATTCCGAATGCTTATTACTTTGCTACCGCTCATTTATAAATGTCTATTTGCCATATAAGATGTTTTTAATACAAATTTTATATTAAAATAATTTTACACTAAAATCGATAAATGATAATTAAAGTGTCGCAACACAGCTCCCAAGCTTACCTTCTATATAAGTATTAGGACGCTCTCTCCCCACCACTATGTTACTCCTTCTGACTACCGTCTCTTGAACCGCCTCAGCCTGGTCGTATTCAATCTCTTCCTGTTCCATAGGCATCTCTTCCTTCTCGACCAGCACGTCCGTTTGATGATCCTCATTGATGGAAGCTATCTCAGACTTGACCGAAGTGCGACTCAACGTCGTCGGGGAGAGTCTGCTGACGGTCAAGCTCTGGGGTGGCGTCCTGCTGCGCTCGGTCATGGCACAGCACAAGGACAGCTTGGTGCTGGTCTGCGATCCGTGCTGCGAGTTCTCTATCTTTGAATTCTTATTGGAATCCCCATCCTTGTAAGAGGCCTCCAGGCAGCCGACCTTGGTCTTCTTGTTCATGAGTATGCGACAGAGGGACTTTTTCTTTTGCTTCGACTTCGGGGAAACCTCTACCTTGTTCGAAACGCTGGAGACGTCGTTTCCCTCGTTCTGCTCCATAATACTCGCGCGGCAGGTGCATCTAGCGCAGGATCAGCGGGAATATATCCTCTACATCGCGCCGCTCTCGGCTCCGGAGATCACAATCCTTACGTCTCTACGGCTTGTAAAAAAAATTTCTTTTACTCTATTCGCAGTACGCGTCGAAATGCGTCGTAGAAAAAACTCTCAAAAATATTCCCTCTATATCTCGAGTGATCGGTAAGCTCTCAACAAATAGGAAAAGGTATACGTTTACGTGCGGCTGCCACAGCAGCCGAGTACGAAGTGAAGTACATTCAATATCCGAAATGTCTCACATCTTGGCGTTTTATAAGAATATCGCCGTGCCGCTCGCACTTCACCGACTGTCAAACCGTGGCATGTAATTTCCGCGGGATTCAACCGCGACGTAGCGCTCTACAACGTGTCCCATAAATAAGCATTCACGACGATAATGCCCTTCTGGTATCGATGTCCCGTTTTCTCTCCGTTAAATCGCTCAACCATGCGGGTGGATATCCATGGTGACACCGGATAACCGACGAGGTAACGACCATAGGGTAACCCGCGATGCACCTGGCGGTTTCGCGGGGGCGAAAGGCCCCGGCTCGGGCTCCTCAAGCTCTACGTCGAGCGGCCGCCTAGCCTCGTGTAGGTCGACACCACGGCCTCGTCGAGGCGTCTCGGTCCATCATCGGCCAGGTAATCGGCGACGGTTGAGCCACCTCTCGAGCGCGCGCGTACGCTCGTCCTATCTGGCCGCCGGCCTCGCTCGCGGGGTTGACTCTCCGCGTCGACACGTCATTCACGCAACGAGATCCATAACAGACCGCCGGGGCGCGCGACTCGATCGAACGCGGGTCTACGGGGCACCCGGACTTCGGCCTCCATCCCCGCAACGGCGATGACGCGTCGGGAACATCGTGCCTTCACGCCGGGCGTTCATTCCTCTTTCTCTCTCGCTCTTTGTTTCCTCCCTCATCCATCCCCCCCCGTCGGGGGAGCGAGCGAGCCTCTCGCGCACCGCAATCGCCGCCCGCACCACCGCCGACTCGCGCAGCCCTCGCCGTCCGCAGCAGACGACGGCGGTCGTCCGCCGGATTAACGATCGGCGAGCCCCGACCTCAGGGGAAATGAGGGAATCACCGTTCCCGGAACGGAACGCCCCGCATCGGGGACCCACGGGCGATC
This sequence comes from Tetramorium parvispinum, assembly GCA_011638315.1. Taxonomy (NCBI): domain Eukaryota; kingdom Metazoa; phylum Arthropoda; class Insecta; order Hymenoptera; family Formicidae; genus Tetramorium; species Tetramorium parvispinum. Next base: position 44,297 of record VBVR01000341.1, on the reverse strand, counting down.
GCGGGATGACTCGCTCCCCCGGGATGAAACTCGGAATCCGCGATCAGCGAGCGGTTGCGCGACTGTCAAACCGAGCAGACGACAGGAGTGGCCGCCATATTGATTGACCTTAAGCGCGAGCTATAATGCCGAGCGTGGCGGCGGCACGCGGCCGCCATGTTTACTCCAATGGGACCTGGCAGCTAATCGCGTGACCTTTGTGCCTGTTGAGAATGAAATTGTCAGGGAAATGAAGAATTAATGTCTTTTTTTATTAATACAGTTAATTTTAATCTTGGTTCAACTTTTCATGCCCTCAATTTCGTAGTGAAATTGTTATTTCATATTATTTTCACTAGCCTACCTATCTTTAGTTTCGGACTTGAAAGATTCGATTTGGATCTGAATAATTTCGGCATAAATTCAAAAATGAATGTGATAGGTCTGTGAAGTTGATACTTCGAGATGCGAATTTTTATAAAATTGATATGGCATTTAATTATCCACAATTTGTCCACAATTGTCTATAAATAATCTTTTTTTGTTCACCTTGCAAAATTAAATTAAAAATAAATAAAAATTGAACAAAATTTATCTTTAGAACTCTTAAATGCATATTTTTTAAATTATGCATATATGGATTCCGATTGTCCATCATTTGTCCACATTCATTTATAAATAATAATACTATTCTTTTCCTTTCGTCTTTTTCCTTTCTCGAGATATTAAAATATTTTTCTAAACTCTCTTTCAAGTTCTGTTAGTTTTGACACAACAATTTAAAGTAGAGTATTAGATAACAGTTTGTCAAAAATTATTTCACACACTTTTTTCCATATTTTATCTGAACATTTTAATTCATATAATTATAATTCATAAAATCAAAAAAATATACTTTTAGAATACTTAGAACGAAACAAATTTTATATAGGAGGTTTGAAGGAGGTTTGAAACTTTTTGTCTATTCTTAATGTAATTTGCAAAGCAGACAAAAAACGATTATTTACGGACAAGTGTGGACAAATTGTAAACAATCAAATGTCATATCGATCTTGTAAAAATTCACATTTTCGTCTGTGCTAACTGTCGCAGACCAATGAGATTCGTGCACAGTCAATAGACCAAACATGGCAGACCGTCTCACCCCTTTCTATCACGTTACTCTATCACGTCACGTGACGCATGTATATATACATACACACCAGCGTATACCTCGATGTGGCCAGTGGCGGGCTGCGCCATGACGGTATTTTGTTTACATCGAGAGTGCGACGAAGACAGCAATTACAACGACGACGACGACGGTGATTAGGATGCTCGACGAAAATGCGAATGAGGGATCGGCGATCCGCAGTCGCGGCAGGTACAAAGGTAGACCACCGTCGATTTCTATCGGTCAGATTGTCGAATTGAGGCATGTCACGCTTGCTTGAGCATCCCCTCGTGCTCCGACATCCCCGTGAAATACCGGTCGACGACGACTACCGACTACCCACCCGGTCAGTTCGCGAATTCGCACGAAATCCGGAGCGACGCGTTTATCCGACAATCGCGGAAATCGTTCTCCGGAAAAGCTCGGTCGTGCCGACGTCCGTCGGGAAACGTGATTGACGCGACGCGACGCGAAACGGTGTCGCCGTTTCGCGCCCCGAGAACGTTCGAGAAGGAGCAGCTGTCACGCACGTGTGTTCTAGACCTCGCGTCTTTCGCGCGGAACCTCGCCTCGCGAATCAACAGTTTTCCGAAACGGCGCCGACCATCGGGAGAGTGACCTTGATTGGATTGTCGATCGGATATTGACGAATTCGCCGGGAAATGCCGAGTACGTTCCTCGCTAACGATTTCTCACGGTCCAGTGAGTATCGCAGCAATCGAACATTGGAGCATCGGGATTTTAGAGGGAATTATACGATATTGACGCGTTCGCCGTTCGGTAAACAGTTTTGTTTACGTAGGATTTGGATTTGTGCGAAAGACGGTGTTTGAAAACAAGTTCAATGAAACGATTTTTTGCTATCGCAAGATTATAAACATCGCGTGTACGATGGCGTGCGTAATTTGCGAACTTCTGACGTCAATATTACCAATTTAAGAAAAGGAAGCAGTTTTATTAACGAAAAAGCGAGTCACTGTTACGAGAAAAAAAAAGAAGAAAACGGAAATATATAAGATCCAAGTGCTAATGCTGTACAAATATTATATTTAACGCAGAGTAATGTCATTTCAAATCGATCGTCGCGATATAAAACGTTAATCTTTGTAGAAAGAAGAATTTATTGTAGTGGTACAACTGCGGTAACAATATATGCCTTGAACACATCGAATTATCGAAAAAAACGTAGATTTTTGTATAACGGATAATCAGGAGGTACAACTTCAGATCGTATCGTTAACGTGACATGTTTAATTAAAACAATCGAAACACAAATGCGTCATAATCCCGGGTAAAGTAAGACGTTACAAAGTTATTAAAATGACATAAAAATGCCATTATTGTCATTTTATCGCTATTTCAGCATTATTTTGATGCCAATATAATATTACAATTTTTGTTCTACTTGGAATGCCAAACATTTCCGCCAAAATTTCGAAACAATAAAATCATTCTAATTTTTCTTCTCGCGATTATTATAAAAAATAAATTTCTCCGAAAAATATCGAAATAAAAGTATGATCGTCTAAAAATGATCCCGCGGGCGACCGATCGGCCGCTCGCGCCCCGCCGCGTCGCGTCGTGCCGCACCGTATCGCATCGCATCGCATCGCATTGCGCCGCATCGCGTCGCGTCGCCGCGCGTCGGCTCGCCCGAGAAACGGAAACGTGAGTCGCGCCGCCACCGCTAGGTGTCGGGCCGGCGCACGACCGTCTGGCTCGCTGTGTGGACGGCCACCATTGTTGAAACACTGCTTTGGTTGATGCCCCGACGATTTTTGGGCCGAAAATCGTAAATTCGCCCGTGCCCGCGGCGGTAGGGCCTCGTTGCGGTAGGTGCGCGGAAAGTCCGCTGTCGCGATCGCGCCCGCGTACGTGTCTCGCCCGCCGAAGCCGAGCCGTGCGGGAGAGGGGGGCCGACGATCGCGGCGGGCACGCAACATCACGGCCGTCGTCGACGTCGCCGTCGTCGTCGTCATCATAATAACCGTGACATGGTGGCGAGTTTCCCCGCCGGGGAAATCGCAGTGAAATTACATTGTGCGCTCGCGTGATTCGCGCAAGGATAAGGCGGCTCGCCGCCAGCGTTCTCGACGCGCGCTCTCTCGCCGTCGGCGCAGTCGCTCCGTCGTGCGTCGTCGTGCGGGGCCGTCGTCGATCGGCGCGCACCGCGTACACACGCCGGATCGTCGCACCTACGACGTGCGCTCCGTGCTTCGTGTGGTTCGGTGCGACACATTGGAGCGTGCGTGCGTGCATGCGTGCGTGCGTGCCGCTCCGTTCACCCCGCCTCCCTTCCGCCCGCCGTGCTCGCGCCTTCTTTCCTCCCGCCGTCAGTGAGATCGTCACTGCCGCCGGCGGCAACGCGACGCCGTGCGTACGTGCGTACATTCATCCTTCGCGCATTGTGTGCGTATGTGTGTCTGTCTGTCCTGCTGGTCTGTATGTGTGTGTGTGTGTGTGTGTGTGTGTGTGTATATGTGTGTTGTGCGCGTATGTATATCCGTGATACGTGGATTCGCTGTTGCTGCTGCTGCTAGCGCGCGGCGTGAAAAGCGCGAGGCACGCCGGTCGCCGTTGTTTCATCGTCGCGGTACACCCGGTGGATTACTCTCGCTTGACGACACGTCGTCGGCCAACGGTGACACGCGACGGTGACACGCGACGTGTTCTCCTTCGGGAACGGCCACCCGGCTGCACGGGTGCCCACTGCCTCCTCCCTGTACCTCCACCTCCCCCTCCTCCTTTGTCCGTCCCTCGCGCTCCTTTTCTCCGTCTTGCTTGTGACACGTCTCTCGCTCGCGCGCGGTGTGCATAGGTGTCCGCGCGACGACGACGACGACGCTATCGATGTGTTGTACGGTACGCGCAAGTGTACAGGACGTGTATACGTGTACAGAGTACAATACGTGCGGGATAAACGTGTTCGCCACCGCCGTCACCTGCCCTTCGTGCACCGTGCGTCCGTGTGTATGTGTGTATGTGTGCTCTGTACTCGCTTTCTCTTGTTCGTTATCTCCGTTTCTCTCTCTCTCTCTCTTTTTCTTTCTCTTTCTTTCTTTCTTTCTCTCACCTTCGAAACGGCGTGTATGTACGCGCGGTGCGTACCGCCGGACTCCGCGAGATGCACGCCGCGCGGCCGAGCAGCGGAGCATGTGATACCGGGCGAGTGTCACCGATAGCGACGTTGACATCCGCGACGTGGAGCCGATTCGGAACTCCGATCTGGAACCTCGCGGCGGACCGTTAAGCAGCGATTCCTTCCGGGACGATCGCCGTCGCGACGATTCTACTCGAACCAGACGGATCTTCCTTATCGTTTACTCTCCACCGCGTTCTCCTTTTTTTTCCCCGACATTGATACCTCGATTGCCACGTTACTCTTCAACGAATATCGTTGAATCGGCGACGGATGGCTTGACACATCTTCGCGATTCGCTGAAAAGAAAATTCCGCGACATTGGTGCTCGTCGCAAAGTGGAAAGTCACGGAGTACGTCTCGAAAGCGTGGCAAGCTGACGAGTTGCCGATACGGAGGATAATAGCTGTTTTGATAGCCTGTGTCAATGGGTCGTATGAATAAAAGCGAAGCGAATGCTCTTGAACGGAAGCGTGAACCGTGTGTGTGTCTGTGTCTGTGTCTGTGCATGTGTATGTTTTTTAATAAAAGGACAGAAAAGCGTATCTTATGTTTCTCACCGGTTACTCCTTCGCTTTCCCTATGAAGCGTGTCTGCCTGCGTGTCTCGAAATACCCGTCTGGATAAATGAAAACGTAAACGGCGTAAATATTTGCTGCGTTTCATTCATATGAGCCATCATTCCCAGACCGCAAGCTGCTAAAGTTACAATCTATTTTGTTCGTTTCAGAAGGGACATTGATAAGAATAGATTTTGTTTTAGCATTAATAAAAAGATCCAATTTCACTCATGTATGTACCTGCAGGCTAATATTTTATTTGTTATTTGGATTCTTAATACCCTATCTTCAATATTTTTATGTCGTACATTAGCAGCTTGCTTGAATAAATGATTGTAAGGTTGCGTGAGATTTGTGCGAATCGCGGTATAAAGTTCCTACGATATAAATCTAGATCGGTAAGAGAAATGTTTCTGTTATGCTTACAGAATCTCTGCAAACGTCTAAACATATATCGCCAGAGGAAAAGTTTAATAAGTTTCCGGATATAGAGCGATATTACCATTATTGTCAGGATACAAATGAGAGAGATAAGAGTAGCCCAGACCTACAGTATGGTGTGAGTTGTCACGACTCTTCTATTGTTTCCAGCAATGGTAAAATATAGTTATTGTACTATTATTTTTCCGTACACGTTCTTTATTCAGGACCAAAGCGATCGTAGAATCGAACGTTTCTACGTTACAATGTAAATTGCAGCGTTATTTATTTCCAGTTGTAAAATAAATTTTAATACAAATATCATCGTCTATCTGTTGTTTCCTGATCATTTTTAATTACACTAGCATGTGTTATCTTGCCACATACTATGATGCAATTGTGGTAAATGGTGAATTACGATTCATTTTTTGTTTCTAGGACTACACTTATTTGACGTTGCGCCGCAATGGGCGTTATCGAACAATTTTATGCAGTGGATCGATCTGCAAGCATTGGTAGCACATAATACTGTGCAAGAGAAAGATATAAATGACTTATATCCCAAAACGAAAGATACCACGGAATCTATTAATCTAAACTCGATATATTCCACAAAGTTGTCACCAACAGCACGACACAATGATAGGATAGTGAATTCTAACGTACTGACTGGTACCGTTAATGAATCACTATCCAAAAAAACGGAAAACCTGCAGAAGGAAGAAAAGAACAGGCTTGGTAACTGCCGGGAAGATTTCGGTGAGGGGACAGACTGTAACTCGCTAAACATCAGTAAAACGACGGAATTGTTCGTGAAAAATAAAACCAAAATTTTATCCGACTCGCAGAAAGAAATTTGTTACGACGGAAATATTAGCTTGTTTAGTTGTGTGTCAAAGCATTCGATCGAAACGCAAAGTATTGCCGAATTGAAAATCACGTCGGACAATATTGAGCACGATAGAAAAGCTTGTGACCCCAATTGCACCACTCCTGTAGCAGATAACGAACCACTTAATTTAGTAGTAAATTCGAAAGCAAGTACACAACGCAGCCATACTTACAGTGAGACGAAAGATCGACTCTACAATTATCTGCATTCGTCAAGTGTCGACAAGAAGACACATTCACTAGATGGTGCCATTTTAAGACAATTAGACCATTCCCCTAATGTACAGAGTTTTTATAACGCAAAGTACAAGACAGTAGATTACGGTTTATTGAAGCTTTCTGACTTAAATGACTTGTCATGTAATTCGGACAAAAGTAGAGAATTATTGAAGACCATCGGTAAACTGCATGCCAGTAGTGATGAAGTAAATGAGAAGGTTATAACAAACGGCGATTTGAAGCAAGAGAGTGTGCACGTTCTGGACAAATACATCACGCATGTATTACCATCACGCTTAAGTGATAGTAAATTGAAAGCGTCGCCTTGGACATATTTACAATCGAATGTCAAATGTAACAATATCAAGAAAGAATGCTGCAGTGAGGAAGAGGCACACAAGTCAGAAAATACCGATCTAGCGACCGCCTGCAACCCGAGATTAAGCAATTGGGCGTGTTTCGAAATGTCAGGACAGTATCCAGGTCATAGCCGACCACCGGTTGGCACACCTCCACCACAGACTGTCTGGAATCATCTCACTATGACGCAGGGTCAAGGTAATTTTAATTTCAGGATATTTTATATAATATTTTCTTTATTTACAACGTCGCAATAAATTAATCGTGATAACTTTTCAGCTCTCAATATCCACCCGACAGCGTTGTCCGGTGCTGCGTTGAGTCCAGCCGGATTCTACACACATCCATCCATAGCACGAGCGTCCCATCTACCATCTCAACTCACTCCGCAACTTGCTCACACGCAAGCACCGCCGACGTGGCACACACCCACGGTTCCCTCGAAGAGTGTCCCACCGGCGAACACGCCGGGCAATCCCCTGTTCAGTTTACAAATGTTGGTGGACAATCGGCAAAATCAAAATCAATATAGAAATTCACCTGGCTCTCAGAGCACTTTGGACCTCTCGTCCACGTCGGAGATTAGTTCAGATTATCGGATAACTCAGGATATTCCCATCAGTTTGACTGCGAGAAATGTGGACAAAGGCAGTCGAAACGGAAACATAATCTCACCACCGATACCGCTTAACGGGGAGACTTCGTCGGACAGCGGAATTAGTTCGTCCGTACCGACGCCAAACTCCGTCAGCGAACCAGTCTCGCTATCGACGAAAGAGGTCACCACTCCTAAGATAACGGTGAAAAACTTTGAGAGCAATCTAAAGGGAGTCGCGAATCTTCATGATAAGATTAAGGAAATGAATGTAGATAATTTTACGCAGAAAGTGATAAATTTGCCGCCTAGTGTAACGATAGAGAGGGTGGTCGCGGACAAAAAGGAATCCGAAGCTTCTACAAAAGCTAAGGATACGTTGAGTGTTATCGCGCAAGTGCCAAGGAACGTCTTACCTGTTATAGTCAATCTCACGTCCAAGATGGAGAAAGACGTCACGGACAGTCCTAAGCGGGAATCGTCTTCTGAGAGAGACAGAAAGCATGAGGAAACGAGCGTGAGGTCACCTAAGAACTTACCGAAGAGAGGCAAAAAGGGTGTCGATTCTCTGTTGGAGAAACTAGAAGGGGGGAATAAGAAGCTTGGGAGTACCGAGAATATCGGTTCGGTAATCGTGATGCCGTTGGAGGAAAAGGACACGTCCAGCGTTAAAAGTATGTCGCCAGAAAGACAAAAGTCTAAATCACCGACTCGGGAGGACGAGGTCGTGTCGCCGGCTTTCAGTAATGACGACTCGAATGACAACACGAAGCAACGTAGAAAACGAAAACTGGAGAAACCTGTGAGGCTGAGCAAGGATTCGAAGACAGAAGTCGAGGATATGGAACTTGAGCCCACGGAACCTACGGAACCGAGGACTATTGACCCGTCGTTGGAGGAGACAACTAGTTCCACAGCGGCGGCCGACGTTAAAACGGAGGAACAAATCGCCAGAGTGGAGGAGAGAATATCGAACAAGGTAGCAGTGGACGAGACCACGGAGGAAAGGTCGGAAGAAAGTCGGTCGAATCGAAGGCGAAGTAGTAGCGAGGAGACTACGGCTAGTAATTTGACATCGATAAATCAGAGGACGCGAAGAAAATCCAACGAGGATGCGTCATCCGAATGCCTGAAAGCGATGAGTCCGAAGGATACGAGTAACACGACGACGACGACGACGACGACGACGACGACAGCGACGGTGACGGCGACGACGACAGCGACAGCAACAAATCCTTTCGTCGAAGTCGAGTCAGAATTGGCGAAGATGTTCGCCGGCATCGTGGAGGTGGATCCGGAGGTCAAAAACGAAGAATCAAAAACGGAACTCGCAAGCGCGCAGATCCAAGATGACAGCGCCGCGGTGAAATTCGAGAGTATCGAGAATACCATTCTACCGATGACAGATTCTCAGAATGTTCAGAGCAATCCAATCGATGTTTCTTCCACGGTGGACACGAAATTGACAGGGAGAAAAGGTAAGAAAGGCAAGATGCAGGGTGGTAAGAGAAAGATGTCCAGATCGACGGAGAACATTTTTGGCACGACAGACGACGGCCCGTCGAAAGAGGTTAAAAAGAGACGGACATCCAAAGGTTCGAAGAAGCAAGATCAAGCTTCGAAGAGAGCGAGGAAGAACACCAAGATTGACGGTCTGAGGGAGATGGCATATGATTCTGGTTCGAACGCGAGCTCGATTAGGTCGCGAGGGCCAGTGGTTCACGTGGAAGGTCCAAGGGACAGTCCGTTGAGTATTCAAGTGGTTAATGCACCACGGGAAGAAGAAGAGGAGAAGAGCAAGGAGAAGCGGAAAAGCGTCGGCAACGGGAACGGAGGTCGAAGCAAGAGGCTCAGCCATCAGAACGATTTAGATTACAGGGGTATGTACAGAGAGATGAGAAATCATTTCTATATTTCAGTGTTTATCTTTGGAAGACTCACTTTATCGCTCACTCTCATTGTTATCCGTAGGCAAAGTCAGTAGAGCAGGTCTCTTCAGTTCAACGTTGTCTTCGCGATACGATGCGCACACTACGGATTCCACCTGGGTCTGCGTATTCTGCAAGCAAGGTCCACATTCTGTTATACCTGGAGATCCGTCCAGGCCGCATCCGAATTTGGCCGGACCGCATATCGCAACTGGAACGTACACGGTACATGTACATTCTTCTCGAATGATTTAATACGATTCGGTACAACATAGCAACAATATAAATCTAATTTGTGCCAAGTAAACGTTATTTCTGTCTCTGATAAATTCTATTTTTATAAACTTTATTCGTATTATACGTTGCATTTTTAATTCTATGTATACTTATCTGATTCATATCGTATCGAATATGATCGTGTTTTTTACGTGATTTGAATGATAAAAAACCCAAGTTTTTAAAAATGGCATTTTGACATTTGTGCAAATAATATAATAAATGTCTGCGACAGGTTCCAGCCGGCGTGTTAAGCGACTTATTTGGACCATATTTAATCGGCAAAGAGCGATTGGAGGATGGCATTTTATCGGCTGACGAACAAGAAATTATGACGGAACAGAAGAAAGGGGGCAAGAACAAGAGGAGCTTGAGGTACGCGGGTCTGGCCGATCAGTTTTCCGCGAAGATGGGCAAGAAGAAGCGGAATTCCGTTGAAAGTAACACTAACACCATTTTTACGGGTATGACTCTGCATCCTGGCGGGGAGGAACAACGGTGGGAGGTGTGGCTTCACGAACAATGTGCGGTATGGGCGGCCGGGGTGTACATGGCGGGTAAGTCAACGTCAGAATGAATGGAGCTGCATATAGAATAACAAGAGAATGGCAATGGATATATGTAATTATTACTTGTACAACCCATAAGTAATATTGTAGTAAATTGAAATTGTGTTTGTGATAGGTGGCAGAGTGACAGGATTGCAGGAAGCTGTGTGGGACGCCGCTAAATCAGTATGCGACGCCTGCGGCTTGACAGGCGCGAATATTGGTTGCGTGAAACGTGGCTGTAAAGCTGTCTCACATTATCCGTGCGCGCTGACGAAAGGTTGGCACCTCGATACAAATCAGTACATACCTAAGTGTAATCTTCATCGAGTTACGTGAAACTCCGGTGAGTCTATAAGTATAGGCTAATATGGAAGTAGATCGTATTCACGTTATATCACATTGAGATCCGGCTTTAATTAGATGCACCGAATAATGGGCAATAATGTAAGAGACTAAATATATAAATCCGTTTATGACTGAAGATAGCCTTACTAGTTAGTAAGGTATGTTCTAGTTAATAAAGGAGCAAAACATCCTCATGCGGCAAGATCAGTTTGCATGTAACGTAACAAAATTATGTCGCGATCAGAACGTAATTAACGAAAGAGTAATCGGCGTAAATAAACTATAAATAGATCAAATTTAAAATATTAAAATATATGATATTGTTGATTTGATATTCTATTTTTTCTGTTCTAATATATAAATCGACTTAGAAATCGACTTATTAAATTAACTTTCTTTGACAATGAATTGGGATTATCCGGCCATAAGATGTTTTGAGATTACGCCTTGCATTATTTCACGCATAAATTTATCTGGAGCATGAAAGTATAAATGCAAAAACAATTATACTAATTTCCAGACATCAAGTTTAGAATCAATATGCTCGAGAAAAATATCTTCCAATGTACAAGATGTTTAAACGGAAACCCTGTCAACTGTCTCTGAGAACTATAAAAAGGATAAAAAACGAATGTAAAGAAATAGATATTTTTCTTCGTGATTGAATTCAATTTGATTTTTCTTGGCCTGTGTGGCCTTTGAACAGTGGCCTTTCGACTTAATATAAAAATCTGATATAAAAAGCAAGATATTTTGTTTTAATTTCAAATTTATAGAATAAACGGATCGCTATCGAGAAACAATGATAATCAAAACTAAAGATGTTTGCTTTTTTACTCATATTTATGAAGATCTAAAACTATTGCGGATTTTCTTAACAACATCATGTACGCAGGAATACACGAGTAGGGCATATTGTGTTTAATGCTATCGACAACTGTAAAATTGTGGCAGTAAAAATTGGACGCATAGAAATATAGTAAGACGGGATAAGTCAGTAATGTCGAAAATTGGATTTTCTCGTCTCGCCACAATTTAGCATGAACATGTAAAGCAAGTGTTCTCTGATAAATGTAAAAAAAAGAACTGTTTGTATATATAGTAAGAATAAAGGGATTATTGTATTATTAAAACATAATTATGTACTGAAGCTTTAGAAAACTTTGTATGTATTATTTCTGAAAAAATAATATATACATATGTTTCATGACAAAGTAGTCTTATAGTTGATGGTTTTTTTTGTTTGTCGCTATGTGAGTCATTCGCTCATATGTATAACTTAGCACGCACGATCATTCACATCTATTTTTTGGTTACATTTTGATATTTCTTTTGTAGCTACTTTATCGTGCAAATTTTTATTTAATTTTGCAAGTTGTAACAAGTTAACAATTTCTTAAAGAGAAATATTTTTGTACTCGCATCGAGCGAGATGATTAAAATGAGAACACTTGTAAGACTTTAGTACCGCTGTATGTAATATAATGTAACAAAGAACACATACCATTGCATTCAGTGATACAGTTTGTATCGCGTCACATTCATTGTCATTTTATCTTTAATACATCTATACGGTCGTGAAACCAGTGATTCAGATCCAATGTCCCACATATGACTCATTGTTAGTGATTAAATTAATAGCTACAAATTATTGCGGAATTTGTAATAATTATATCGCTGATTTATATACATATATATTTTATATTAATCTTCTTTTTCATATTAAGATGAAAATTTATTATCATCTTTGCTGTCATTGTTGTCGTCATCATCGTTCTCATATTTTATAAGTGTAAGAGAGACAGGTTTTCGCTACGACAAATGTAAGAATATTAATATAAGCGAGTCTCTTACTATAATACATCAGGGAGAACTAGCAAAGATCAAGAAAATTGTATAAAAATAATATTATATAGAAGGATATAATGTGTATATATATATATATAATATTAGTTACGTAGAAGACAGTATATGTGTATAAATATATATACATATATATCCAATATATATGTATATATTTTATATATAATGTACATCTATGTATGACTATATATGTGTGTATGTATATACATATATAAATATACACCACACAAATTAAGTACATATTGAAGTGAGCCGTCACGTCTCCCACACAGCACAGAGTACGATAAATTAGGTATAATCATTTTTAAATAATAACTATATATTCAGAGAGAAAGATAAAATTACTGAGCGTAAAAAAAAGATTCTTTGTACATATATAGTGCGTAGCAACAAATGTAAAAAAAAAGAAGGACTATCTCTGAGAACATTTTATTTAGAAGCTTAAATCATGTTTTAAAAGAAATAGTAATAAAAGAAATGACACGTTCACACTGCAGAAGAAAAGTACATAAAAGCCTAATTTTTCTTTTTTGCGAGACTTTTTCGAGACGGTTTCGACGCTACTCGGCATTAAGGGTGGTCTTTGTATAAAATGGACGGATGCAGCCAAAAAATACCGCTTAGATGTAATAAGAGAGATATTGAAATATAAACGAAACGCTTATAATCTACAATTGTGTATGAAAGGGAAACAAAATTTTATCGTAGACGGAGTAACTGTAATATTAATCATTACTTGTGATACAAAGAAAGGAAGGAAGGCAGAAGGGAAGGAGACAAATTCCGGAGTGAAAACGACGAGCGAGATATATATTTCGGCTCGTTCTTTCGTCGTCCGTGTGCGCACGACCCTGCGTACGTGCGGAGAGGGTTTGCGGCGTGCGTTCCCCTGTACAGTAGAACTTTTGTAGTATGTCAGTAATGTAGCATCGTGTACATTGTCACTTAGGCTCGTCTTGTGGATAGGTAAGCTCTAAGGACAGTCACTGCACCGAGATTGTAGAAAAAAAAAGATATCCCTTAGGAACCCCTCCGCTACGCAGAGTTGTGCGCGCCGTACAGAGACATGCTGTAAGACAACAAGCGTTGTCTTTGTCGCGTTTATTATTATTATCTTGATGATTTGTATAAATGGGACATACTTGCGGCTTGTAAATTGCACGTTACGAGTGAGGCGTAGGCGTGAGGCGTCAAGACGAGAGTTAGTCAAGCGCAGAGAGAAAGAGAGAGAAAGAAACCTGAATATATCACGATGCCTAAGTAATTTGTATAAAAAAGAAAGAAAACAAAGGAGAAGAAGATGAATCTGTAAAGTAAAAATGAGAATGTGTCGCGTCGAACGCGGGCGAAAAGAAAAGGAGAAAAATCGCGGCAGCGACGATCGCTACGTGAATTGGCAGCAGCAACGGAAGCATCATCGTTGTCGTTAGCGCGAAAACGAGAGGATTAGGTATCTCTTTATTCCTGATCTTCGCGCGTATACTTTTAAGTCTAATTTGTTTTCCTTTTTTTTTTTTAGAGTTTACATTCTTCCTTTTTCTTCCGGCTTCCTCCATCTATCTCCCTTTCTCCGTTCTTCTCGCTTTTCCATCTGTCCTATCGTATTCTTCTTTCTCAAGTCGGATAGATGTAACCAATCTTTTTTTGTGACCTGGTTTAATGTAATAATTATTAAGAGATATTGGTTAAACTCTATTTAATAATACGGAATGGTAGAAGAAATCGGCGAATTGTATTTGAAGATCAATACAATAATACGATTAAGAGAGAAAAAAATATACATCTTTGTGTAATATAAATATAATAAATGATAAAACACGATTTTTTTGTGCGCGTGCTGTGTGTATGTGTGTGCGCGCATGTATGTGCTACAAATCGTTGGATCAAATTCTAATTATAGTTTTTGCTTATAATTCTTGCTGCTGTAACGTTAGAATGAATATTTCATGGCAATAATGGCGATTCGCACGGGATAATGTTCGTTAGTGTAAAATTTTTTATTGAAAATCAACGTAATGTGAGCGATTCTTCGTACGAATTTGATTTGCATGAATTCAAAAAACAGTGCGCCATGCACCTAACGCCCTCTCGTTTACTGCCTTTCGATTCAGGTATTTCCGGATTGAATAAAACTCAGCTTCGATATCTCGCGAGAGTGCTGCAGCATTTCGATAGATTTCGATTCGCGTTAACAGAATGCGTCGCGAGTGTGCGCACTTTGTATCCCGCGCTCATGACCTGAAGCGAAGTTCGCGCGCAAAAAAATTACATCTAATTGTCTTATCGAACGTGTTGAAGTGCGTAAGTGTGATTGCTTTTATTTCAGCGTCACTTTTCTACGTGCTCATCGCGAATCTTCGCCTCTTTCACGTTATTTCCTCGGAAAGGAACAATCGTCAGGTATGTATGTATATACAATATATTTAATCATTTATCGCTTTTAGAACGTTTCGGATTTCAATTTTTAAGCGTGACCAAAGAACTATAAAAGTCATTTGGGACTTGACATGTTAATTAGTAATTAATCCAACCGGCAGAATTGCTGCAAAATTTCTATATATTCCTTAATCTAATCTTTTTTCTTACATTTTAAATGTTTTAAATAACAAAAGATTTATTATTCTATCTGTTTAAAGTACAATTTCTAATTATACATATAATGTTCTTATTTTTTGTTTCATATATTAAATAACAAAATTGCAGGTACATATTATTTAATGATTTATTAATGTCCATTTCCATTAGTGTAGATTAACTTTAATCTCAGTTTAACTTACTTTTTTTTTTCAATTTTAAGAATTAATAAAGTTAATCTGCATTGGTGGAAATGGACATTAAAAAAAGATGAAAAATAAACTAAGCCGTGATTAAAGTTAAAATTCTATAGTGACTATTATTTTTTATTTTTAAATTTCCTGTTTCATATAATATTTTTTCAATAGTAAAATACATGATTAAATCATTGAGTCTTAAAATGTTTTAAGTGAGACATAAATCTCGGTGGTCATGAAAGGATTAATCTACATTCACAGAAATGAATGTAAGGCATTCAAAATGGCGACAACTCGTCACGCTCCCTCGCTCGTCCTACGTCGCGCGCACACGCTCGGTCACCTTAGCCGGGTATCGGCGGCGCGAGAGGTCGCTGCTGTCACCGAAGCCAAGTGTGCGTCGCGTCGCGTCGCGCGAGCAGCGCAGTTTGCCATCGGACGTCGCGCGGTGTGGATGTGTCGTCGTCGCGCGCGCTGCCGCGGATGTAACGGGGGACGATTATGTGCCCGCGCGGTATCGCGCCGTGATCTCTCGCCGCCGTAACGGGGAATTATGTCGACTCGGAGAAATGGGTAATCTGGCGACGCTACTAGTGAAGTTCGCGTTCCTCCTTGCCTGTCACGCGGATTATAGCCTGGCTCTGGACAACGCGACGGGTAAGTGACAAATGCCCGTCACACACGTGGAGCACCACCGCTGCATTGTATACACAGCCGGACGTTTTGGTTGTTAATTATTCAGGGACGGCTGATTATACTAAGCGATAAAAAAAAAATCGAAATCTTGCGAAAGAAATCGAGAACGTAAATAAAACAGGATTCCTCCAAAAGGGTGGATTTTAAATTTGAATTGTTTTAACTGTTATTTGCATCAGTGGCTGGCAAAGTATAAATTAAAAGGTACACTTTATAAAAAGGAAAAACGTAGAATAAACTCAGCTGGCGAACGGAATTATTTGTAAAATACCAAGAAATCTCCGTGTTACTTTAAATAGAAAATTCTTTTCTTATGAATATAATTTTACAAAAGGAATAGTGTGAAATAATTTTAAAGCTACCGACTGAATTATTCGTAAAATATCAAGAAATTTTCGTAAATGGAATTCTTTTCTTATAAAATTTTACAAAAAGAATAGTGTAAAATAAAACTGTCTACCGAGTAATTCGTAATCAAGAAATTCCCTTAAATAGAATTTAGGTCAGAAATTTATTTCTGACCTAAATAGAATATTTTCATGTTTAAATACAGTATTTTTGTACTCCGAAATACGTGCATGTGAATTCGTCGAAGGAAAAAGTGAGAAAAGTCATATTAATTTTCCGGCTCTCCGAACACGAACATCTCGGAAATGATGCGCGACAAGACACTTTGTCCTACATTTTCGACTTGCTTTCTCACGTGGAATTATCTGCGCCTCTTACGCCATCAATAACAAATCGTCTTGCACACATCGCACGAGAGATGTTACGTTTTCGTTGTTCGTAAGCGATTACGAAGCGATTACGTGCGCAGGTTCGGTGCAAAATGCGTACACACGCGCGTCAACACAACATTATTTTGTAATAATGCTGAGTTGTGCATAAAAAAAATCACCAAACTTCGGCGATTAAAAATTAAGCGATTCGATGATAACCGTGATTCTGATTTTTTTCAACTGTGCCGAGTAAAATATTCTCAGCATCTCCATCGCGTGCTTAGTCCTATCTAAATACACCGGTGGAACATGCGTTTTGCGGGGGGAGGAAATGGGGACGCGAGTATGCCGATAATTAATGTAGACGCGAGACGAAGATCAGCTAATCACATTCATTAAACATTATTAACTTGGCTTTTTTCCTTACGCTCGGTATGTGTTTGCCCGGCTATGCTAGGCCGTTAAAAATTTTGCATGCTCGATACGTTTCTTTGAAAAATCGCATCGGCATTCGTTGCGGCCAGGCACGATCCGTTTCGGAGAGAGGTATCTCGGGCGTAGTATCTAAAGGGTTCATTAAAGTTGCATGCATGGAGATTAAATTACTATGCTTCATCAACAAACTTCGACAGTATAATTCCAGGTTTACGGTATGTATCTCGAGTTTTAGACGTGCTTGATCTTATTAACTTGATGAGCCTATTATATATTAGAAAATTATAGTACGTGGAATATTAAAACAATGCGTTATATCCTTTCTGAGATGTAGGCGAGAATTTTTACCGAGTTGAATTGACCAACAATAATATTTTTTTGTTTATAATAGTATAAGATGGGGGCAAATAAATTTCCTAAATTCTATAAAAATTCCCATTTTACGCCAGAGCTATTCAAATCGATATTAGAAAGTTTTACAGGTCCAAAAAACTAAAGATAGGTTCGTTTCAAAACTTGGGAACCTCATTAATGAAATAGTACATAAGACAGGTAAATATAAGTATAATGTTTCCTAATATCACCAACACCTAAAAAATTCCTCTCTGTGACTTTCCGCTGGAAATGAGATGTGTGCCGTTAAAATTCGAATCCAGGACTCTTCCTAATCGTTCGCGCTAGCACGAAGTCACGCGTCATTCCGACCGACAGTAATTAATTAAATTAAATTTTTCCAGACGTAACATTAAATTTGCGATTCTCTGCTAAAGATGGAAATTATTCGAACGAAAGCAACTGTTGACTTTCCCACCGGTATCAGTATAAATTGCGTAAACTTCCTCATCGAGATTTTTTTCGCACGTTTTCGCTGCTGACTTCAGCGCAAGTAATATTGTATTCAAAGCGACAGCCTCTCTCGTCCTCCCTTAAGCGTTTAAACTGCTCTACGGCTTAATTACGCGTGCCTTGAGTTAAGAGACCTCCGTAATAACTGTCGGGAGCTCTCGGTGCGTCGTATTTGTGGATCCCTGCCGGTTTCGCGGGTGGCATGTACAAAACGCGGGCGCGATAGGGAGGAACGCGTAATCGTTCCCAGACCTGTTAATTCCGTTCCGAGTTTCACGGGACTTCTTGAATTACGACCGGCGCGTCTGCTTGCCGCTTTACATTTCACGAACGCATTACAATTAATCGTGAGAAGCAGCACGATGTAAAGTTTGTAAGAACTTTAAATCTAAACACGTAAATTCGCGTATTTCCTTCAATTTCTTGCTTTAACAGTCAGAATGATATATCTATTCTATTCAGACCTACAGAACTATTTGAAAAAAAGAGACAGTGCACTGAATAATTAGTGAGTTCCTGAAATGCCAGTCAGGTTTCACGTGCACCAATGCTTTTCGATAACTAGTAAAAGGGTGACTTTGAAGCGGTGGCGAGGAGGAGGAGGAGGCGGGCGAGCGAGCGAGTCTGCGGACGATTTTAGCAGCGTCCTCACGTCCTCGCGACAGGGGAAATGTCTTTTTGCGAGGACGTTCGGTGTGCGCCCGGTCTGTTTATTTCTGCCTTTGTGCAACGTGGTGGCGTTCTCGCGCGTGACGGACGCCGCGTTCCTTCCTGAAGGCGAGCACGAAGCCACGGTGGCTCGCCATCGGCCGGTGGTCGGCATAGCCGTCTCAACCGCTAATTGTTGCACAATGCTCTCTCGCGAGTTCACAGGTGCATTGCACCAGAAATCCTCTCCCGGTTTACTCGCTCTGCTCGCCTCTCCCGTACTCGCGCCGCTCAATGGCGTAGAGAGTGCCATGCCATAGAAAAGGATTGCGAAATCCGCGCGTTGTAGAATATTCTAGGAACATGCCGGATAAGAGATCTTGTCGTCAGCGAGATCTCTTAATCCGCCGTAATCCGTAACCAGCGCCAGCTTTCTTCGTCATTTCTTTCGCGATCGAGATTTTTCAGAAAAACGCGGTATAAAAATGAGAAAACTGTTTTTTTTTACTGATTGTAGCTTTTTGCTTAAGTAATAAAAAGAATCGACAATTGCAACTATGAAATTGTACAACGTTTGAATTTGAGCATTTATCGGAGATTTTATATGTCGCACGTTTAAAATTCGAGAGATTACGCTTTCGAATACGAAGATACACTCGATGCGATTTCCTACATCGCATTTATTGATTACGCAATCCCGCTCCGATCCGAAACGCCATAAGTTCTCGCCGTTTTGGCGATCGCGGAACAATAATTGCGTCTAGCTCTCTTACTTGAGCGGGAAAAGTTCGCTTTCTTATTTACGCCACTGGTGCTATCGAGGCGCGATTAGGTCGATGTGTCTGTCTCGTTTGTGGAAGTGAAAGGACGAGAACCGTTTTCGCGTTCGCCCGACCGTGCTCTTATGTGCCGTGAGCAGCCGCGACTTAGAAAACTCAGCCCTGATCACGGCCCTGACCAGTATGAACCTGGGCCGCACCGCAAAACCGTATTAACGCAGGATAGTCCGGCGATTTGCACGATCGACCCTCCCAAAGTTCATTCGAACGTTCAGTCCGAATCCCCAGTTGAATGGATTCACCCTTTCATACAAATTCGACAGTCGAAATGAGTCCATACGCTTCGTATAATCTTCTCATTGCGGATGCAGGAGATATGTACTCGTTAAAGGCCCTATCTTTATTTTATGCTCATCGGATTATGTAGAAACAATAATGCATATGAAATTTGTTGGATATTTTGTAGATAGGCGAATGTTTATTTTTTGTGCTTTTCGGCTTTGAGAGAGTTTACAATTTCAATAACATAACATTATTTATCGATGACGTATTACAAATTTAAAACAAGAGGAAGAATAATATTATTTTAAACTGTATAAATTTTAAATTAGTAATTTTTACATTTTATATTACCATATTTACTTCTGACTGTTGACCTATTTATTAATATTTATTAATATTTTAATTGCTATCCTAAAAGGATTCTCTAACTTTCTTTGGTTCTATTTTCTTGTTTTATTTTAATAACTTTCTTTATTACTGGATGTCTCGTATAAAAATTTATTTATCATATTGATAGCAAACTATATATTCAAGTGCGATTTATGTTGCATCGTTTGGCACGAAGATTTCTTTTATACTTACTTCGTTAATCTTTGTCACGCCATGTCGCATTATGACGTATATAAATTTTCCTGACCGTAGTTTTCACTTTTATCTTTCTTTTTTTTGTCAAGTTATTTGACGTTAATGATTATTGCACATATAAAATACAGAATTGTATAAATACAGAATCATAAATACACAATATAAATTTCATCAAGGATCAATCCAATAGTCTCTATTGGAGTTCTCGTTAAAATCGTGGCGCAAGCCGTGATACCAAGCTATTTCCCACGTGAAAGTTTAACGATCACCATCGTCCATTAGGGATAAACGTACCAATCAAGTCTCAATTAAATTCTCAAAAAGGCATAAACGATAAGTAAAAAAATCTGGAAGTTCCGAGTATTTAACATATCGAACTGTGTCTTCTACAACAGATTTCGTTGTATTTTTATTTTTGTTTATTTACAGTATAATAAAAATTCATTTTCGACATTTCTGGAAAAGCTTTTCCAGGACGAGAAATCCGCCTCTATATTTACATTAAATCAATTTACAGCGAATGATTTAAAAGCAAAATTTATATTAGATATTATTTATAGCAAGATTGAAAATGTAATTTTAACAAATAGAACTCGGTTAAAATTATCCGCGAGCGTTCGAAGCGAGAGATGAATTGTTCGCCGTTTTGTATCAATGACGGTGAATAGCAGATCGTTTGAAACCGACTTTAAACGTGCGACAGTTCGCCGCGGAATACGCTCTTCTCCGAGGCTTCCGGTTCATTGTTACGATACCGTTTCTACTGACGCGAACGCAATTTCGCAATCCTCGACCTCTTCCTTCCTCTTGGCGGACGCGAGCGCGCGCGCGCAATTCGCGGATACGCTTTTCTGCATATTACATCGCCGTGCTCTAGCCCTGACGCGAAATTACTCTCTCCTTCTCTCTCTTCCTCTCTTCCGCGCCTCTTTCGACTGGGATACCATGTCCGGGATCCGCGTGCGACACGCGTCACTGACGTGACGTCGCCGTCCCAGCGATGATGAGCGGCAGCATCCTGTGAGCTCAATGCGAATCGACGACGGCCACGCCGGTTAGCCGTTATCGCGCAGATGAGAAGATTGGCCCCCGGAGTTTTCGTAATTAACGCCGATCGCACGTACCATCGCCGGCCACACGCTCTACCGGTTATTGTTTCGCATACGTAGCGGAGCGAGTTATGTTCCCGCAGCGGGCGATCTCCGTTAACACTTTCGCAAGCACCGCCGACGAGAGGCGACGCGCGCGAAACGTCATCCTTGGAAGGAAGAGAGGAATTTCGCGATATTTCACGGTTCGGATGATTATCCGTGTGATTCTGGCGGAGCGCCCCGTCCCGCCCCGCCTCCTGAGAACGAGTCTCCTTGTCGATTCGGATGTTAGCTAACTTTGAGAATGGAGTTCGCGTAATATCGCTCGTGTGATTATGAAAGTGTTGAATCCGTGTATCCTTTATCGAGATTGTCAAACTTGCTAAACGCCATTGCGAAACGCTGTGACTATGTTGTTTGACAGGACGCAGCGAGGATTATATATATAACTTATAAATTTTTGATAAAGTTACCGCCTCGAGATAACAGAAAATGTAATGACTTATCAAAGTCATCGTAGCGGAATGCTTATCAATGTTTCCGGGAGAGACCGCATGTTGAGTCACCAGACGTATGTCTGGCTTAATTAATATGATTGAAACGAAGCTCAAGATTAGCTGCATTAAGGATGCAACAGCAAAAATAATCCATTACGTGTATTTCACTTGTAACGTCAAGCTAGTATCACACATGAAATTGAAGAAACTTTCCCCGGTGTAAAATAATTTATTAAATAATAAAGTTTTTTATACCTTAATAAATATATTACTTAATAAGTATCATTAATGAATGCGTTAACAGGATCCTAATACTGTGGGAATACATTTAACAATTTAAAGTAAGCTAGCTACTTCTGGTGAAGATAATTTGTCAGTAGTAATTAAATTCAGCGTACAATTATGACATACAATTTAATGAACTTTCTTCGTGACGTGCTCCAATTGCGTTGTTTTGATGTTTCAAGATTATCGCGTTTTTCACATCGTCGTTATTTAGCAGTTTTAATTAACAGACAGTTATTAATTTCTGGGTCACCCACAAATGTCAATCATAGTATTTGCAGCCTGTTCCGCAAATAACGATATATTACTCTGTAATACATATTACATTTAGTCAATAAGCAATTAAGTAAAATTAATATGTCAGATCATCAAATAAGATATTTAATTAATCGGACTTCAAACACGCCTCTCATGATTTATACAAATTTAATTAATAATGAGAAAATTATTGAATTTGAATTTATTTATTATTTCTACAAGTGTATATATTTTCGTACTAATAAATTCTATTTAAACGTAGAAGCTTGAATATGAAAGCTTTCAGTAATATAATTTATTCTATTTAGTTTTAATTTATTTAGTAATATATTTATTATATAATTCAGTAATAATTTGACATATCGTTACATATCGTAATTTTTAAATTTATTTTATCCTTTCATAGTAGAATGATTTTTTTGACATTCCTTATACGAAATATATTTCGCTAATCGGATTTATAATTGCTCCTTGTCGTCGATACTCTTCATTTATGAGCCGCGAGGCTCCGTACAAAAACCCTCCGTACAAGTGTCGGCCGTGGCTGGAAAGGTTAACGGAGCGTTTGCTCGTGAGATCTTCTTATCTCGAACCTTACTCGATCTCCGGCGAACCGTAGGTAAGCGGGAATTCAGACTTTTTTGACCGGTATATACCAGTCCGGGTGACGGTTCCGTGGATGCCGCGGATTAGAGGTGGGGTATATGATAGTCCCTTCTCGTCTTTCTCTTTCTCTCTCTCTCTCTCTCTCTCGCCTCCAGAGAGAGAGCTCCCATTTGATTTTCTAAAGTACCGTTTTCTTCTACGAATCTAGCGCAATCCATCTGTTTCTCCGTGCAGCGCACGGAGTCCCCGCTGCGCCGCGTTGCTGACGTTTAAATTCTCTCCTGCGCTCCGCGCGATAAAAATTGAATCAGCAAAGTCAACACACCGTGCTGCCGCGACATCCATCTCTTCTCTAACGGATATCATCCTCGACGTCGAAAGAAACGCGCCGTCGAGTTTCTTAGCGGAAAACAGTGGGCTTTATTATGAAAATATAACATAATATGTTACTTCTTCACATAAGTCATTTAATTAATGACGAAGCGAGGCGAACGATACGTAAATAGGTGAACAATAATATTAGTAATTTTGGAGTAAGACGCATCGATTAGAATTGTAGAAGCCAGGCGACACGTTAAACCGGTCGATGACTGTATTATCGAGCTCTAAAGACACCATGGTGTGAGAGAATTATGCATAAGCGATGTAACAGCGCCATAAAATAGTACGCGAGATTTCCTATCTCATATATTCCCGATCCAATTGAATTTCTTTTGGCATTGGCGCACGTTTTTCCTTCGCTTACCGAGTGTATCCAGCTTTTATTTCGAGGCGTCACGTAAAAGCTGCATTGAATCGCGAGCGCGATGAGAAAAATTTCAACGGTATCGAACAATATTGATATGTCGAACGGCATTGGTACCTTTGTTCATTGTACCGAACAGAGTTTTAGAAATAATACTTTGATATCACATACATCGATATATGGAAATGACGTTGTACAGAAAAAATACAAATGCGCGTAAAAGTTACAAATAGAATTATCAAAAGCTTATCGATCATATTTACGCGCTTTGAAATACAGTGTAGTGTAAGATGGGCGAGTAGGGCTACTCCTTCAGTCCTTAATATCACCTAGATCTCTGTAACTTCCCGCTAAAAATTGTATGCGGGATGTGGAGGCCGGGATTTGAACTCCGGGATCCTTCCGTTCTATCTTCGATAGAATTCTTCATGCGCTCCAATCAGAAAATATTTTTAGGGCAACCGCTCCGCGTAAATAATTGCGCATTTGAGAGATTTAATTCGAGCACATTTAAAAATTTTTTTAAATATTTCTCAGAGTTTTGGAGATCAAACTGATTAAGGAATACGTTGTATCGATTGTCCCTCGATTCACCGCACGACGTATACAGCCAATAGAGCGAGGCACGGTATAACGGGAACTCCAAAGTCGCGAGTGCAACGAGCGCGATAATAGCAGACGCCGCTCGCACGAGGAACTCGTATCCGATACAATTTTAACGCGCGCTTCGCATAACGCATCGCCCGGATCCGTGATTTACTCCGCGTCGCGCGTGACATTCTGCACAAAAGCCGGCCGTGAAACCCTACGCACGCAACGTTGAAGTTCATCCGGGCGAGCCCGGCAGAACAAAGGTATTAGACTTGATTGAATCACGGAAACGTTTTCCGCGTACTTTCCTTTCACTTGAAAATCTACACTGTTAAATTGTCAAATTGTGTTCAAAATTTAGTCACTTTTAACCATTCCTTAAGTCGCTGCTTCTACTAATATGTCGTTAATTTAACTAAACATTGGAATTGAATAACAGCATGTTAATTATGTTTTATATTAAAATAATAATTTCAACACGCATGGTAATTAAAAATAACACAATATTATTTACCTTACTCAACTGAAGGAATTAATTTGATGATTAATATTTAACAGTGTAGCAGATTAATTTGAATTGCAAAATATATGCATTGATTAATTTACTTGGAAAGACTTATATCGACGACGTCAGAATTTACATTTCGCTATGTTGTTTTATTTTATATATTTCACGCTTTTTAGTTCAGAACTACACGAGAACTATTTTAAATTAAGTAGAATTCCAGAACTATTGGTCATGCGTGTAATTTTCTTATCTTGCTATATATTATAACGAGAGCGTGTGCTTATCTTTGTTCAAATTTCAACCTAACCAATATCTTTAAAAGAATTCTTTTTGGACTCATAGAATTATTGAAATTTATTGAAATTTGGTAAAAACTATGAAATAAATTTTGATAAGACAAAGTGAGATATGAACCTTCCAGATAGATAGCACAGAAAATCGAAAAGAATTGTTTTTTGAAATCCTAAATTATAAAATAAATTTTATAAAATACATTTGAAAAAATTATGAAATAATTTTTTTCTGTTCAAAAAGTATTCTTAAAAATTCAAAAAAAATTGGCTTTTATGTCATATTCTAAGCCCTTTTTAGGGCATAAAAGAAATTCCATAAGAAATGAAAAAGTATATTTCAATGGAATCTCTTTTGAATTACCGGAAAGGAATTCTTTTGAATTTATTTCGAACAGATTAATAATTCATAAAGTATTTAGAAAAGTGGGGTCCTTTTTAGTTGACGCGATCACTCGCTATTTCAGATATTTAAGGTATTTTAATTTGACCTTCAGCAATTTCATTAATGGCCAGAGCTGTATGTTTATTTTATCCAAAAGTATAGAACTATTTGAAATAAAATCAAAATTCTCTATAATTAATGAGTTGCAAAATGACAGTCACGTCAGCGTTTTACACGTGCGCGTTTTACATAAATAAGTCTGCTAAACAAGAGACGAGGAGATTCATTTGAGGAAACCGCGATTCGTAATCGTTTTACATCCTGTACTGAAAGTAAAGTGGCTTTTATACATCGTCGAGACCAGACGTGCGCTTTCGACGCTGCAGACGCTATTACGTGCACTCAGAAGTGCCGCTCTTCCGACGTTCGCTACGAAGACAGGGAGAAAATGCGCCTTTATCGGCTAAAAACGTGTTCTCTTTACGAGGCTGAAGGCATATGCGCGCGCGGAGTCTTGCTATCGGCATCCGGTCCGTCCGTTTCCGCCCCGGCTCCAGTAACTTGATGAAACATCTGTATCCTCGTCGTCGTCGCCTTGCTCGTCTCTCCCTTTTCTCTCTCTCTTTCTCTCTCTCTCTCTGTTTCTCTTGTTTTGTTGTCTTTTCCCACTATCTTGCTCACCCGCGATTAAAGATTTCACCGCAATCTCGTTACGAGACACGCGAAACAATGCGTTCTTTCTTTAGACACTTGTCTAATTTGTTCAGCTTAGCGAACGTTGAATAAAAGAAATACATATATTAATTTGTAATTGCAACGTCGTGTTTAATGTCATCATTTTTTACTATGCTTCGATGTATATACGTTTGTCTAATTTTAATCCAAATCGTTTAACTTTTTGAATAAAAGAAATATATTAATTTATAGTTAAAAATGTATTTAATGTCGTCATTTATCGTGTTTCGATGTAAGAAATAGATTATTGTCAGAACTTGTCTCGAAGCACATGCACAAATTTTGTCGAATTAAAACACAAACGTATTGTTATGGAAAGTAGCTCGCGTCACCGTGGGACATGATGAAAGAAACCTCTCGCGATTTCGCCATTTCCGCCGAACGAACGGCGGAAAGGAACGCGTTGTATTAAAACGGATGTCTCTCTCTCTTTCTCTTTCTCTTTCTTTCATGTCATTCTCATTTCGGCGGGAACAAGCGAATCCGATTCGAAGACTTTAAAGGCGCAGGTAATCGTACGTCGTGACCGTTTAGTTTCCCAATCACGTCTCTGCCGTGACATCACTATTACTATCATCGCCGTCGAGGTCTTGCGGTTCTCGTCATTATCCGCCGGTTATCATCGCGACTTTCGCGACTGCGGAATCCGCGAGTAAACGGACTTCGCGTCTCTCTCTCTCTCTCTTTCTCCCAAAGTTCTCTCCCATTCTTTCCCTCTTTCGCGCGAGCTATTCGTTCCCTCACAAAAGTCGCGAGATGAAATGTTGACGAATGAATTGATTTCGCATCTGGTATTTGTCCGGGAGATTGAAATCGAATGGAGCCTTTCCTTGACGCGTGCAGGTAGTTAAAATTAGTTACATCTGCGTTCTGGAGTCGCCGATTCAGCAATGGTCACCTGCGTTTCCGCGATACGATCGATAGAGCGTGAGGGGTGCGAGGGTGCGTGCCACGCTCGTCGCGTGAGGTCCCTCTCCGGCCTATGGGGGTTTCCTTTCTGGCCGAACATCACCCCCGCGCCGGTCGATATTCCTTCTTCCGCGCGTGTTTTCCCCTCGATGGCGACGCGAGCAATGGATACATAAACGGTATTTAATTCTAAAACGAAATATTCATTGGAAGGAAATGTTGCGCGTGACATATTGCTTTTGCATCAATCATGTACTGATAGTTTCCGGAAAAAGCATACAAGATATGTAAAAATGAAAATGAATAAAAATGTAGTAAATTTAAATAATTAAAATCTAATACATCTTTTTGACTTTATATATCAGGTGTTATATTTTATAATGTTAATTATGTGTTGTTTTATCTCTGTAAATCTAACACTCTTACTTGAAAACAAGTTTGGCTAGATGGCGTAATTAAGTGTTAATTTATTGCAAATTTATTGCTCTGGTTTATCTTTCCTTGAATCTATTGCTCCTGCTCAGGAGCAGGAAATTATGTATACCATATAATACAATTTTCTTAACGTAGATTTTCTGTGACAAGCAATTTCTGTGTTATTACAATTGTCTTCTCTCAAAAGACGCGAAACTTCTTAATCCTTTATATTTTTATAAATTTATTACAGCTCGAAAGACACGCAATGCTTTTGCAAGAGAGCAGACATATATATTTTAATTGCAAGAATCGTGTCGCTTCAGCGTGATGTTTAATTAGGTACCGGTATACGTGCTCGGATAAATATTTACTCGATTATAAACAAAAGGTGCTGATACTCGAGGGTACTTCGTAACACCTGGCGATAAATTATAACTGTACATTGGTGGCGCGGTCCCTTCGCGATAGAGGCATCGACATTAACCAAGTTACGTAATGGCCGATTCTCTGCCTTTCTCGACGACGGAACCCGAGGTGCACGATCGTTCTCTCTCTCTATCACCGTGTTTGTCTCTCGCCATCTCGTTGTATGTCGACGGGCCCCGCGTTCAGGCCCCGTTCGCTCGCTCGCTCGCGCGCGCATCTCGCGCGGAGGAGTAAATCGCAAAGTACAGTTACTCGTTTGTAGGAGCGCCGTAGAGAGGACTCGGGCGATAGATACTCGCGGATCGCGTTAGCTCTTTCTACGTCTTTGCGGCATCATGAAACATTGTGGAAAAGATTAATAAATTGCCAATATGTCTTAATTAGAATATCACTGAGGATTTGAGAAATTCCTGTAAAAATATTTCGTATATTATAGCTAGGGGAAAATTTATAAAATTATAACTTTGAAGCAATTGGAAAAACAAATTAGGCGCATTTTGTTAAGGAGAGAATAATTTTTTATGAGATTATGATAGATATTATTATTCTTAGATCATTTTTCTATTTATGTTATTTTTTATATTCTTTTGCGATATTTAATTTATCTCATGTATCTGGATTTGAATTTAAAGTTTAAAGTACGTGCTTGGGATTATAACGAACGTTATCCTTTCAATATTTATTAAAAGCAAAATGTGGCACGTATTTAAAATTCCCGATTACGCTAAAATTAAATTCACGTTAAGAGAAAATCGATTTTCAGACGTCGAGTCCGAAATAGAAGCATGCCACGTGCCATTTTCTTTATCAATCTTTAAGATTGTTGGAGGTCAAATTAGAGATTATTTTGCAGCGAGCATATATCATAAAACGGTTTTTTTTTGTATTTAGGAATGACGGTAAACCCGTCGCGCTCTCCGCGGCAATTAGTTTCTTTCATCTATTTCAATTTACGTCGACCCACATTTGTGACATTTAGCAGAAACTTGCCGGACAATCCATAAGTCGCGTTGAGGAACGAGTTCGAATACATGCAAATTAGCCAGACCAGGTCTCCCGTTTTCCCGTTTTCCTTCCTGATAACGATCGCGGATTTAATTTGGAATTATTAAAACGTGTTTCAACATCGTGCCTGCCGCCCGCTTTCCCGGAGTATTAATTGGTCTCGCGTGCATTAGCGTGCAATAACATTTCGCGGTTCGTTGCGACAACTTCGCGAAATAAGAAAGAAAAAGATGAGTAAAAGGAGGAGATGCGAGTGTGCATATATTAAGTGCACGCTCGATTCGATGTGGTAATCAGGCAGCATGATAAGTACTATTCGTCGCCGCGTGCGAAAGCGAGGACGTTTCGCAAAAGAGGAAACGCTCGAGAGTTCAAGTATGGCAGTTCAAGTCCGGTATATTGCATCGGCGTTTAACAGATTGGCGTTAAAAAGAAAAAACGAATCGGATTTCAAAACTCTCAGATCGAATTGATTTTAATTGAATTTCTCTACAGGATTAATTTTAATCGTCGGAAACTAATCCTCTAATCGGTCACTGTAGATAAGGATTCAAGGTTCGAAGTTTAATTTCTTTCATCATCCGCGTTGCAATCACCGTTGCTGAAAGAATCGCCATTTAATTCGCGCGCCTACGAAATGGATTTGAAGCGAAAGAAATTTTCGCTCGAAACACACGAATGTATTTATCTTTCATCAAAATCGACGTGATTGAAAATCTTCTCGGATTATATCGCGCGGAAAAATTGAAACAGATTCCCCACAGATAGGCATAGCGTTTATTGATCGTAAAATTTTCAGTCTGTTTAGTACGTACACACATACGTATGCGCTTTGCGATTTAAACACGGTAACATATAGCATAGGTAATTTTCCATTTAATTGCTCGTTACTAATTACTGGTGAATTTATTTCCTACTGAGCTCTCGATTGTTGAGTACGAGTGTATTTTATTGTTTTTCAGGAGAAAATTGTTTTAGAGGAAGTATCCAATTTATAGAGTACATAGATTCTACTCTTATATTATAATATTGTCTATCTACGATTCAAAAGGGAAATATTTTTGTTTCTCGCTGTTTCATTTTCACGTTCGCTGCCGACGTTTCGCCGAAAAGGCGAAAGAGAAAACAAAGAGAAGTGACAGCGAAAAATTTCAATTTAAACACAGAAAGAGATATACTTTCTTCGATTTTCTTACAATGCAAAGTTGAAATACTCTGTTCGTTTCATATAGCGTGATGTCGAAACGCCGTGTGTTTTAATTGCGAGGCATAATCGCAAACATCGTTGGGTCCTCGAAACAAGCATTACGTAAATGAGCCGTAATAACCGGACAGTACGAATAATTAGTGTCTCGTCGGCTGTGAATTCGCTCGAAGTGTTTCTCGGGAGAGACGGGAAACCGCGGAATTAAGTTTCGCAAATTCCACGGGCCTACCGTGCGCAGCGGGGGCGATTGTGCGCTTTCTCGTAACGACGTTCACCCATCGCTCCCTTAGCGAATTCGTGCAGAGTGTTTGAAAGCAGAGCTCGCCTTGCTATTTGAGCTAGTCCAATACAAGTCACATTAGACACGCCCAGTGACCAGGTCGGTTTAACAATCGATGCAGTTCGAACTTCAATTTGACTTTCGTCGCGTTGAAACGGGCGATATTTACACAGCTCTAGAATTTTACCCGATGGACATGCAGTCTTGAAAAAAATGTGCCGAAATTTGAAAACCGTAATGTCCCGAGAAATCATAATTCCAAAATTTGAGGAATGTGACAATGTCCCGGAAAAATAAATTTAATATTTCGGAACATTGTATATAATATAGTTTTTCGGAATATTGTCTCATTTCTTACATTTCAGGATTATTCGGGACATTGTCTTCAATTTTCAATTTTCATTATGACTTTTCGGGACGTTGCATGTCCGAATTTTACAAATAGTTTTTACAAATAGACACTATTGATTTCAGATCACATTTAAGGATAAAAACATATAATGCAGAAATTATCGGTTCTGCGACATGAATAATTCTTCGCAGAAGGGAAAGTACGAAATGCCATCGTCGAAGTATTTTTAGCGCGATCTTTTAATCAGCGATTATGTGCATATGAATGGCGTTCGCATATCGCCGCGAGAATGACAAGTCTGAACTAAGTCTGCTATGACTTAGCACAGGATTCGCGATCCCGTGAAGTCACCGAGCGATGGCTGTGCGCGATAAACACGTTCGTTCATGGAAAATTAATTTTGCTACGCTTTCACGTCGCACGTAAGCGTTCACCTCGTGATTCTGTCTTGTCTGTGTGATTTGAGCGATGAGCGCATCGTTCACGTCAGGTCACCTCGCGGAGACCTTACATCCGTGACGTAAGGCGCACTTATAGGCCACGTTGTGACCTTCTGAAATTACGCGCGTGATATCATCGGGTTGTAATCGAATTTGACATTTACCGACGAGTGAAATTTGCGGGCGAAATTTGCGCTTCGCCCCCGTAGAATCCATTACTGTGCGTCGCATGAATTTAGTATCACGTATATGACGGAAATACAGACTTGATACAAAAAGGTTCCCCAAAATTGTTCTAAATATATACAAATAAATGATTTTAAATATATTAATATTT
Organism: Tetramorium parvispinum; assembly: GCA_011638315.1. Lineage (NCBI taxonomy): Eukaryota > Metazoa > Arthropoda > Insecta > Hymenoptera > Formicidae > Tetramorium > Tetramorium parvispinum. The sequence continues at coordinate 12,893 of VBVR01000341.1, read as the reverse complement.
TCATAGTAGATGGTATTTTTCTAATTTTTAATAGGGAAATATGCAAATAGCTTTGGATATTTAAACAATTTTATATACTGGTAAAAATAATATAATGTTACTGTAATAATTAAAAAGTTAATCAATTTTTTGGATAAATATATATTCCGTTAAGGTGAATTATTTTTAAATACATGATGTTAAATATTTAATATTTAATGACACGAAATAAATTTCAGTTTGACAAAGAGAATATCGGCCATCGGATAAACTTTTGCGATTGTTTGCAATGCAGCCAATTGATTATATTTAGAAACAAATTACGAGAAATCATGGGGCGATAATTACGACATCGTATTATCTAAACATGGGAAAACGATAGTTCGCGTGTCGCACCGCACACGTGTAAATGCCACATGCGTGTACGGGAGGCACGAGCATCTGCCGACCATCCGTTCGCGCTGCCAATTGTGGCTTGTTAATTTCACAGCGAGTCGTTGCCTCGTGCTAATTGAACGCCTTGACGAATTTTAAGCGGGACCAAGTGCCAAAATAGCATGATAGTCGGCCGTATTCGTTTAAGTCTGTTATTACGAGAGGGAGTACGATTTCATTTTTAAAGTCATATCGGTGTCGTATAAATGCATTATTTATTATAAAAGCAGCCCTGACGTCGAATTGAGTTAATTTGTTCCTGAATTAATTTTCTTATTATTGAATTATTTAATATATTCCATACATGTGGATAGCTTTGGGGAAGTCCCTTTTCCGAGATCACTCGGACTTTTGTCCGTCTTGGTGTCCACTGCACGTCATGCACCCTCGCTTGCCTCATTATCATAAAATTACCGTATGCAGAAACGACATCCGCACTTACCTGACGCGTTTAGCGTTTCCTGCGTTTCGCGTTTTACTTTTGCGATTGAGCCGTTGCATCCCGCGGCTTATTGGCCTCCCCGGCGGCCTTGCAGCGGTGCTCAATCGGCGCCGCGCGCACTCGAAAGTGTGTCGACTATTCGAATATCGAGCAGAAGGTGAATGTACCTGGAGGCGAGTGGACCTGTGCACCAGACGGTCGAAAAACGCGCATACATTCGCATAACGTCCATTAAGGTGGGCACACACGGAACGAATGAGTAATGAATGAACAGCGGACGCGAATGTTCGAATGTGTTTGCATTCGTGTTGGTCGTTCCTTTTGTGTTTACCTGTAACATTTGCATTTGACTTGATTCGATCAAGATTCGGTATTCGCAGCTATCGAGGAATGTAAAAATAGTGGATGACACATTGATTATTGCGAATGTAAATTTTATTGTAATTACAGATTTAAATAAAAAAAAAGAAGACAATTGTGATGATTGTACAAAAATCATCGCAATATAGGGGAAAATAACTTTATAAAAGGAGTATAAGACAATTTCGCAATTTGTAAATTGCATCTAAAATATTTAAGCAGAGTACAATGTAATTGGATTGCATTTTCTTCAGTCCATTCCCTCTCTTTTTAACTTCGCTATACACACAAAGATTTACTCTATGTATTTTACGCTAGCGAGCTAAGCGTATTCCCGTCTGCATTGCATACGTACTTTCTTTGATGTACCGCCTTATGAGCGAATCGATCCAAATGCGAATCGAACGCTGACAAACGTTGTGCTCGCATTTGTCGCAGCGTATGTACGTACATACACATTGAATTCTAATAGCGAATATTGTTCGTTCGCTGCAAAATTGTTCGCTCAATGTGTACCCACCTTTAGAGATGCACGTGGGAAAAAGCGGGGTCTTAGCATTTAAACCTAGAAATTATAAACGACATTTAATGGGACTTTTTAACAATTTCTAAGAGACGATAGCAGACTTGTAAAAAGCCTTTGGAGGATTTATAAAACACTTGTTAAAGCGTTTAACATTTTATTTGTTAAAACGTTTTACTAAAAAAATGTTAGAGCGTTTTATACCGTAGGAGATTGTAGCAGTGCCGCTTGCGTTATGGTAAAACATCACAATAAAAGTGAGCTATTATTTCTTAGAAAGTAACAGCGTCAATCGGTGTACCATTTATAGTTTACGCACATCTGATCTCCTATACGTAGTCGACCAACTTTGATTGGGGAAAGTTTAATGCCACAGTTTGAGGAGGCAAAAGAAGGCTACATGACGAGTAATTTCGTATTAGTGCTCGTAAATTGGTCAGCATCGTAAACTATCCTATTTATTTGAAGGCGGTGAAAGACTAAACTAACTAAAATCCGCGTCGCACGAATGTCATGGCATTATTTTATTAATAGTGCACCTTTATAGATATATAAGTTTCAAGTTTCACTTATATAATGCACTGTGTACACTTTCGACGTAAACAAGGAACTGAAATCACGCGAGTATATTTGTCAGCAAAATGCACTGAATTAATATTTGCGGACGTCCGGAGGAAAATGTGATCCCGCGTAATCTATATCTTCTTAATTGAATTATGACAGTTATCCGTCTTTGTCACTTACGTGTAGCTTTAGTACAGAAATCCTAAGGGAGAAGAGAAGCATTCTCTTAAACGGAAAATTCTTTTTCATTTTCCCTTCTCCCATTATTCCGATATATCTTAAACAAATCTTCTGGCATAATAACTTTGATATAATATTCTTGAGTCTTCCGTCTTCATAAAATTTGCAAAAAATTATCAAAATATTATTTCGAGAACGTGACGGCTACTTTTCATTTTCTCAAAGTCTTTTCTTTCTTCGCTATTAAATAAATTTCACTTTAGTTGAGACACTTTTAAATTTTCACATGCATAATTGAATATTCTGTTTCAAAGTAATTCAGGGAAATTACAAAGGGAAAGTCTTAATCACCTTATATCGTTGTCGCGAGAGAAGCGACAGCGATCTAGGTTGAGAGACGCGGACGTAAATCACTGCTAGTTTTGTATCATGAGCGTTGCGGCAATGATCAGCAATAGTGCGCCGATCGTCGGTCGAGGGAGAAAAAGAGAGAGACAGAGAGAGAGAAGTTTCACCTGACCAGTAATGGTACTTCCTGATAGTCAGGTGGAAGTACCTCGGTCCGACGCAGGCACGAACCGTCAGGATATTGGTCCCGACTGACCGCTGGCACGTAAATGGCTCCCAACGATCCGCGAAATATATCGCCGGAATTTGTTCGAGCGCAATGATATAGTACTCACCGAGCTTTTTGTCGTGCGCGGAACCGCACACGGTAGCATCGATCTTCCGTCGTCTGCATGCATCAATCTCACATAGTCCACGCTGCAAAGTCCAACTCTCTCCTTTTTACGCAGCTCACCGGTTCTCTTTACTTAACTAGAAACATCAGTCTTTACTCCTGTATTATTCCTCATGTATCTTGGAAACGCGTGACCGTGGCGTTTTATACTGTTCCCCGTCGTGTCCGTGTTTGTCCGTAAAAGGAATTTTTGGGCGAGGACTTTTTATCTGGATCTCCGCGCGCAGGTCACTTCTCGTCTCTAAGCCGGTGTTTGTGAATATTTCTCTGTCTCTAGACTCCTCGTCGGTGGCCTCTGGAAAAACTGGAAATACTGGAATAATTCTGGGCCTTTCCCGCGGACGCGACATCGGTTCCAAATTTGGAAAGCTTGAAAACACGTATTGTATGACGTGCATCCAATGCTGACATTCCGAACGTCCCGAATTGAATTTCTTTGACAAATTAATAGAGAGGTCAACGTTTTAAGCTAAGCTTGTAAACGTGACCATAATATGAACAAAATAAAGAAAATCTCAAATAAAATTTATTTACAATAGTATATTAAAAAACAATTTAACGTTTCGACTATATTTAGTCTTCAACAACTAATAATTTAACATAAAAAATAATAAAATAGAGATCAAGATTAAAAATTAGATTGTTCTCTTTCCTTAATTTTCACGATTTTCTTTCTTCAACTGTTGCTATTAATAATGACGATTTTAGATTCGCAATTAGCGAACCTAAAAATACTAATATATTTAAGCGAGATGTTTAAAAAAAATTGTACATCAAAGAATTACTAATTTTTACAGACTAATATCTCATCGTTTGTTAATACCTATTTACGCACGACACACGGAACTTTTTGACGGTTGTTAAACACCGTGACGAAACGGGAAATTTATGTTGCACGGCGGAGATGCATTCTCTAATGTACATCGTGTTCACTTTTTATTCATCTATCTAGACGGCTATCGGATTTTTTGAACCTCTTTTTATGTCTGCTTTAGTTCGTGTTCACTGTATGAACGCTTCAAATGCACTTTGCCTCTAATGAAACTTTTTATCGGAGATTACGGAAGGCATGCACTTCCGATATTCGATGTCTATGCGACGCTGTAGCTTCAATATTGCGTCGCTCTCTTCGATCTCCGAGCACACGGTGAGAGAGAAAATGTCTCGTGACAAGTAACGGCAATTTTCATCAATTTTTGACCAATATGTTCAATATCAGCGATTGTGCAATAGATATTGTGGCCTATCACTCGAGTTATTCTCACGGTTATTGGATAATATTGCGCTTTATTATGTAATGAGTTCACGAATAGAAAGTGCAATACACGGATTGCTTTATCCGGTGTCTATATATTTGATCGTATGTATTTTCTTGTAGGAGTGCAATATTTGATATGAAATGATAAAGATAATTTTCATTTACAAAAATTCAACTTTTTACAAGATGTAGTTTTTATTTATCACACATATTTATCAATTTATTTTTATATACTGCGTTATTTTTATTGTTTGTCTATATTATGTCTTCGGGTGTTTAAAAAAAATTATAAATAATAAAATACGGAAAAATGAAAAAAGGTCGATAAGCGCGAACACAATGTGATATAGAAAATTTATTCGAGCTAGTTAATGCGCTTCTTTTAACGATTTTACGAAGAATGCCAACGTTGAAAATGACGTACTTGGCAAGGAAAGATTTAGGTCTCGAGATTCTGCGAATGTAGGTGAGGGGGAAAGAAGACAGAGAGAGAGAGAGAGAGAGAGAGAGAGAGAGAGAAGTACCGTCGCGCGTACGACGATAATACTATCGTCTACAAATGAAATTGAATTTAATATTCGCTAGTTAACTCCAATTATCCAAGTTTCGCTTCGTGAAATCTGAGTATGTCACAAAGACATCGTGAAAGCCATTACTACATTTTGTACTTTCAAAAAACTTGGATTAAACATATTTTTTAATAAAGTAAAATCGAAACTTTGTACGATCTCAGAAAGAATCGAGTCCCTTGTGCGCCAAAGGAACGCAACGCTTTTATGAGGATCCTGCAACAACAATGAACCGGAAGCCATTGACATGTGACGTATTCACAGGAGATTCGAGTCTAGAAATAAAATCTTGGAGCATTTAGGGCTATTATCTTCTTTTCTTCAAAAAGTCTATCTCGAAATGCGAATTTTTAAAAAATTGATATAACATTTGATTGTTCACAATTTGTCAGTTTTAAAAAAAATTATATCTCGTATTAAACCTTTCTTCACAGATCTTTCTTCAAGTATCCTACAAAAGATTGATACTTCCAGTTCCAGGCTCGATTCCACTTGAACGCACCGCTTCGCTTCGTCTCGCGAAGATATAAAAAAAAAAAATAAAATAAAATTCGAAGCTACTCGATCAGGTTCGCGCCTACTTGCGCGACTTAAAATCCCGTCTCTCTCTTTTTCTCCGCACACGTGCGTGCGTCGCACGACGTGAGTAACAGTACTCCTGTGCGTACCGGAGTGCATACGGGTCGCGATTGATACACGAGCCTCGTGCGTGCGTTCGAAAAAAAGGAAACCATGCCCCGGGATTCGTCTGCGACGACCGCATGAATTAACAATTCTCCGTAATTCGGCGACAACGTTTACGACGGCTGGGCGGTTAAATTCCGCGTCGTGAATCGTCGCTACGCACGCGAGCACGAGAGCTTGTCTCTCCGCCGACGCGTATGTGGGTTAGTATTATAGAAAACGTGCGTAGCTGAAAAACGAAGCTGACGCTGCGACAGGACGGGCGAGACCCACTTTAGTCGACTCGGCTTGGCGTGACGGAATAACATTGAATGCTACATCTCTAACGTTTCCACGTTAAACCTCGTAAATTCGAGCGCAATTGAAGCTTATCTTTAGATTGTACGGGGTAACATTAATCAGCGTAATTTTTTGTACTTACAAAGAACGTGCGTTAAATTACGTTGGGGGATACTCGCACGGAACTGTTTTTACATTTTGAGAAGATAGCACACGACTGCGCAGGAAACGAGTTGAATTATACAGAAAGTCGGCACACATAGCCACGTGTGTTGCGACGCGACATAACGTCAAAGATTACTCCAGACGTATGAGTTATTAAGTAGAAACGTCAGCGCCAGACAATGGACGGTCTAGTTAACTACACTATAATTAATAACGAAAACGAGTACGAACGTACGTGGCCGCTCCGAGTTCCTTTATAAATGGCTGTTCGCCGTGCATCCCGTGAAATTAATAAGTCTCGTGTTAAATACTATTTTCGATATTGCGGTCTACTGATAAACGAGATAGTTTTCTTTCGCCGGGGCACGCTTATCCAGCGTAAAAAAAAAAGACGGGAGAAAAAACTTTGTCTACGGAAAGATGGAAAATTGCGCCGGTTCGATCGCCTAAGCCGCTCGAAGCGACGTGACTTCTCTCCTCGACCTTTAATTATCTAATTAAAACTCAACTCGTAAACCCACTAAGAGCTTCCCAACGCGCAGATGGACATCGCGCGGAAAGTCGTTTGCCGATGGCGACCGATTTGAAAAGTAGGAAAAAATCCCACGAGAATGTAGCGCAATTAATTTTAAATCCACGGGATTGGAATATAATCTCGGCGAATACGAAACTCCTCGATACAGGTTTCGCATTCCTCTGTCGCCGAGACATTGTTTCTTTTTCCACGTTTATTCGTATACGTTTGAGTGACGCGAGTGTCCGCTTTTTCCTCCGTCCCGAACTATTTCGCCGGCGAACTTTCAAAACTGCGTCACGCATGACTTTCCATTAAATAATATTAAATTATCGACCAGTACTTTCCATCGAGATAGCGACGCGATAGAAATCGATCGTCGTTAACCCGCGAATATAATAGTCATCCAATAACAGAACGTAATTTCTTCTCGCGAGATACGATCGCAGGATCCTTCGAGTGCCAGAGTGCCTTCCCTCGATATAAATCGTCCGTCTGGCACATTTTCCGAGTCCGCTGGACCATCTGTCACGCGCAAGAAAAGCGCGTATAGAAAGTTGATGCCCGGAGGGAATCGCGCGTCCCGATACTCGGAGGCACCTCGCCGTCGCCGTCGCGGTCGCATCGTCGACGGTGTCGACGGCAAAACAAATAGACGACCCCGTGGGTTCTTTTTTCTTTTTCATAGAGCACACCACGCCGGAGAAGGGGGCCCACGCGAGCGGGCCCCGACCTAGTGTTCTCAACTCGGAGAATGTGTCCGTCGTGTGCCGTTTCAAAGTGCACGGAGCGGGCGCGCGCGCGTTTATAGACCCACATAATCGAGAAACCAGCAACCGCATTCCTCATACACGTACTAATGGACCGCCCCACGGTCTCCCCCTCGTGCGCGCACGAGGTCTTTCAATTTTCTCGCTCGCTGTCCATCCGGCTCTCTTGCGCGTGACCCCCGCGTGATGTATATCTGGTCACCGAGCATGAAGGAAGAGACGCAACTAGGAAGAGAAAAGAAACGGGAGATGCATACGGGAGGAGAAGATACGCCGGCGTGATTACGAACGAGCGTCTCGCGATGTGCCGCGATGAAGATGTTTAGTTAAAAAGCGTATGGAAAATATCGAGGCTACCGCGAAGTGGGTAATCTCGCTTCAGAGGCAACGTAAGCGATAGCGATGGTTAAAATAATATCCAGTAAAAGTAGCGAGACTCTAGCGAGAAACAAGCAGGGCTATTAAAATAATTAAGATAGTATAAAAAATGCAATTAACAGGAGAAAGGAAAGGAGAGATGCATATATATGCCAACGAGATTACGAATGGCAGCGTTTCGCCAAGCGCCGATAGCAGAATTTCAGTGAGAAAAAGAGGGAACGGAGATATTAAAATAATACCAAAATTGCGCGATCAAGTGCCGTGGGGAATACGCAGCAAAGTAATTCCCGCGAATCGAATTTCTGCCACGGTCGGTGATCCATAGCCCCAAGCGATGGCCCAAATGCTTGGCACACATAACGGCTGCACTAGATACTTTTACAGAATCCTACTAGTCCCCGGCCGAAAGATTTTTGACGCTTTACAAACCGCCGCGTATTGCATTATTCACGACTCCCGGTAATCGTCCGAATCGTGGCATTCTATGCATTCTAAATGCGACAATTGCTCGAGGGAGACCTCTCGGAGACCCATGATAAACGATCATCTCCGTCGACGTTTCCGCTTTAAAGAAAAGTCGGCTCTAAATTGGTCAGAGAAAATCCATCGGTGAAAAACGATTCATCCTAGGTCCGAGACACCCTGTACATTTAATTTCTCTCACTCTCGCGAAGCAACTAGCAATGTACTTATAGAAACGTCGGAAGGTGTTACGGCGCTAGAAGGTCACACGTAGAAGGGATAGGAAATGGCAGTGTAAGGCACGTTTTATCCACAAACGGATAGCTGTGCCACACACACATCGATCCATCTGCATCTCACGCCGTCGTGTACCAAACGAAACGAAGTGACCGCAAATGAGAATGTTAAACTCGTGACACGACACGAGATTCTTTTTTTTTTCCGCTTGACAATGACCCATCGCGAAAGTGGCAGGTAACGTCGGTCAAAGTTCCCGAGTGCATCAGCCTTTCCTAAGGCCAAATGTACGCGCTCGAATGTTCCGCTAATAAGAATATCGTTCCCGGAGAGACTTCGGCCGCAAGTAGATCCGCGTGGAAAGGCACTGTCAACTTCGCTGTATGCGGCGGCGCGCAACTTCCACCGCCGAGAGCGATTCCCGGGGAGTAAAACGTCAAAGTTTATGCCGTAAAGAGAGCGTAAGATTCCGGCCCAAGTTTAGGCGATCGTTAACGTCGTTAACGGGAACTTGGAAAAGTTTAGATAAATCGAGCAATTTCGCGCACGAAACTCCCCTCAGAGCAGAGGAGATCGATAAATCTTGTTTGATATCACTCTGAGCTATTTTTAAAGAACAATTCAGACACACTTTTCGAAGACCTCTGTATTAATTTGGCTAATAAAAGATTATGCGTTTTACTAATTGCAGCTGGAGAATGCATCGAGTCCGAGACGGGATGCAAGAGATGCAGGGACGGAACGTGCGCCAGATGCGCCGTGCTGCTGTATCAGGGTACCTGCGTGCATACCTGCCCACCGGGCTTCGTCGCCGACTGGTCTACCCGGGACGAGTACATGGGCCGCATTTGTCGGGAGACCGGCTACATGTTCGGCCTCACCGGTAGCCAGGTCGCGATCTTGGTCGGGGTGATCTCCGGCGCTACCATTTGTATCTTCATCATCCTCTGCGGCGCGATAGTCGTGCATCGGCGTAAGAAGAAGGCGGCGAAGCTGACCCAGCAGTTCGAGGACAGGTATGTACTTTTTCATCATTTTTATGTCATTTTTTTGTCTTCCGTCCTCATGGCACGGTGATACTCATTGATTTCCTCGTGCATTTCAGTGCGGAGAGGAGAGAGTTTCTGAAACACCTAGCGACGCTCCGTGGAGAGGCCAATACTTTCCTCGCTATGCTCAACGACACCAGAAGACAGGTCCGCGAGTTGTATTACTCGGGAAGTAACGGAGACGGTGCCGTCGGAATCCAGGCCTACAGGTACAAGCACAGTAGAGAAATTGTGTCACTGAATACTTTTCTAACGTTACTCTGTGGAATCATTGCAGAAATTAATCAGCCACACGTTAAATAAATTATTTTGGAAAAACATATCAGAAGACCTACTTTTCGATACTTTTCCAAAAAGAAATTATATAATTATTTTTCTAATAAAACTCTTGAATATTTCTCTTTTTAATAAAAATTTTAATAAAAATTGTATCCCTCTTAATCTTTATTAATATTATTGCAGACCAGTGCTACGTGACCTAGCGAGGATATTGGTCCTCGTGAACAGGAGAGACGATGAAATACCACTTCCGCCCGACGATTGGCAAAGATTATTCTCGTGGGCAGAACGGCTGCTGAGAAGATACAAAAGGCACAGTTCTCCAGAAGTAAGATCGTTATTCTCTGTGTGAAATGAAAACGAACGCTACCGATATTATCTCACACTTTTAATTCTTTTTCACGCCAGTCCTTAAAGCACTTTGGTGAGTCACATACCCTGCTGCTGTTATGCAAGAAGCGTAGCGTTAGACGAGACAGTTCCCCCGCGTAAAAGCTCCCCTCTTCTCTCCGAAAGGCAGAATATTTTTTGCATAAATAAAACATACATGAACAAATGTTTCGAGTCGTGCAATATTTATAATTTATTTTCTTGTAATTTTAAGGTGGCTCAGCTCGTGACGTTTCTGCAGCAGCCGACAAGCAACCCCGTCCAAATGACTTCGCCGGCGCAATCACCGATCGCGACAACGCAATCACCACCTCATCAGCCTGTATACGAACCAAGAAGCACTCCCACTAATCTCACCACATTCCAAGCGAACGTGCCGCTCGCGACGTTCCAAGCGAGTGACAAGTCGAGCATTAGTCCAGCGAGTTCGAGTCTCGGCTACACGAAGGACATCAGTCCTCTCGGTTCGAGTCTGGGTCAGAACAGTGCTTCCGGTGTCTACAACAACGAGAAGCTCAGCCCGAACGGTTCGACGATCGGTCAAACGACACCCCTTGTCTACGGCAGTAACCTGAAGCGAGGAGGCTCGAGAACGACGAGCGACTTGCATTTTCAAGAACTGCAGACGATCTCTGCGTTTAATCGCAGCTACAACGGCGGTCCGCTGCCCTTGGAGACCAACAGCATCCGTGCGTTGCACGACGACGTGAACGATGGCCTAGATCGCGACTTGAATCCTCAATGGAAATTCCAGAGCAGTCCCGTAGAGGCGGCCAATTATACTATCCTGTCAGACTGGTCGCCCCCCCGCGACTATCTCATCGACGACTTTACGATCCTCGGCTTTCGACCACAGGACGAAATCACCACGGAATTATAATATCGACTGATAGTGATACATATCCAAACAAGACTTGCATAGTGGTGGTTACGAATGCTCGTATTTCCAAATGTCGTTTTTCAGACAATCGATCTTGACTTTCCTAAAATCTTCAACAATCTTTGACAATCCTGTAATGGTATTTCGCATTACATTGACGACATTTGTCAGTTATGTTATTCGTGAAGAAATATCTATATCTGGATATAGATATTTATGCTTGATACTATAAACATATATTTCCTAATTATCGAAACATTGATTAGAAAATATATGAATTATAAATAAATCAGTGGTCATTGTCGAGACACAGACAAATGTTGTTAAAAGTACGAAGACTCTCATTAAACCACCATAGAAGAAATAATCATATAAAGGTTTGCCATCTGTAAAATCTGAGTAAATTTCAATTCTCCATTTTTTTAAGATTATCTAACGTGAAATATTAAATATTTATAAAAACTCGTTTTCTATGATATTTATATTTTAAATATTGAGTGATTTTACAAAAATTATATTTTTAATTTGTATTGAAGTGTAGTACACTGTGCAATAGAAAAGATACGATGATACCAAATTGTAAAAGCTTTGTATAAATATTGGTTTTTATTTAATTTCTTTGCATTATATACGTTTAATAACAATCATTGTATATTATATAGTGTACCAGTTAACGTTTTCGTTTGTTTACATTTGAATTGAAACGCATCTTCGCGATTTTCATATTTATTTTTTGCTTCTCGCCTGCATTTACGTATATGTATAACGACACATTCGACTTTGTTCTCATGACAAATCTGTATGCAGTTAATGACATGAAACTGATCATACCCAGCGAGAAATGATGATTGAAAAGACATCGAAACGACGTCGATGTCTTTTCGACGCAAAAAACATCAAATCGATATCGATTCGACAACGATTTGACCAACCATTTCTCATTGGGTTCCCGATAATATCATTATACTTTATGTTGTAAAAACTCTACGTGTCACTGGGGGTTACCGAATGGATGTTGTGTAGTGACATAAGCTTGAGAACAAAATAGGAAAAACCGTTTTTTACAGGTGCAATTTTATGTATATGAGTGAACACATATACACATATAAGTTGAACGTGTCATTATATATACGTATGACCAAAGTGGTCACTTGTACAAATTGATGTAAATACTGATTAATATTTTAGTAATAAATGTAAGAAAGTATCAAATATATGCATCTTTGCCAATGTTTGAGAGTTTAAATTTTCGTTATTTATGAATTCTCAGATTTAATTATATGAAAATTGTTTGAATTCTCCTAATAATAATTTTTGAAATTTTAGCAAAATCTTATTACATATCCTCTCTCTTATACACATCTTTTCTAATCATATTTTCCTGACTTTGAAAGTTTAAAAGAATCAAAATCTATATCCGTGATTATGCCCTGTCTACACTAGAGGATGATCCTACTAGTGGCTTATCCTAGTTGGTAGTGTAGACGGGCAAAGATCATACTGAAGTTAGTTTGCATTGCACGATAAATTTTGTACATAAGCAGATTTTCTACATTCACGAATAAACGTAAGTTGTTTAAAGTATCGTCGTACGTGATTGTTTCATTTCTCCTACGCGGGAAAACCAATTAAGTCTGGATAATAAAAAAGAGTTATGGCTAACATCTTCAATTTGAATAAATAAATTGAAAGGCACAAACAATCAATAAATCAATTGATAAAGAGGGGTTCGCAATGGGGTGTTCTAGTTT
>VBVR01000340.1:0-55643 GCA_011638315.1 Tetramorium parvispinum | reverse complement strand
TTTCTATATGTATATTTACGTGTATGTAATGTTTGACATGTAATATTTGATATTTATATGTAAAAAATATTTGATATATAAAATTATATAGCAAAAAGACAAAAAAATTTAGAAGCATGTAAGCATCTGCAAAAGAATGTCTATTCAACATAGTTGCACGTAAAAATCATTCCTGTCGATAATTTATCTCAGATTTTTACTTCGACTTGAACAACAGATATTCTGTCTGTACGTGTAAAATTTATGCCTTCTATTTCAAACTTGATATTCTTTTGCAGCAAAAAATTCCTTTAAAAATGTACTTTAAAACGTAAAAGTATTCTTTAATTATTATTAAAACATTATTAAAAAATATTCATAATTAAAATATCCCAGCGTTGTAGCAATAACTTGATTTATTATCGGTTGTTTATTTGTTTGTATTGTATTATCAGTATGTATAAACTTAAAACTTTTTATGACGCAAACGTTACACCATACGTGTCGTATCTTTTGCTTTTGCTATGATACAAACATTACAAACTTCTCAAGATCTAAAAAAATACGAACAAAACTTTTTGGGAAACATATTCTGACGGGTATTAATGTAATCACATTTGCAGAGGCAAACATCATTTACTGCTCATTAACGGCAATGACATTTTGCGCGCAAAACTTATCAAATCACGTTAATCCAATTATCATAAACAATAACAAAATGATTATAAACGCGCCTTTGTATTAGCTTATTTCTTCAATCAAAAATTTCTCTTGTATCTTTTTTTCTGCGCGATAAACATTGTATGATAAGATTTTATGTTAATTCACTCACACCACAACTAAACTTCGAAAACAAGTTATTCTGGTCGGTTTTAAGATAGAACGAGCGAGGAGAGATCATTTATTATTCAAAATTGCGTGTAGTAAATAGAGTCTGGGACACGTCAGAAAAGGTCAACAACTGACCGGCGGATTGAATTGTCGGGAAATCTGCATTAAATTCTAATGTCGGATAACACGCTTACGTACCTTTGCAATCAATTCGACTGTTCGGCTCGGTTATATCCAAATAATAAGAAGACGCGAATGCTGATAACCCATGGATGGTGCCGTCAATCGTCACCGTTCCTGCGATCGCACGTTCAACGGTCGGCTGCTTACACGCGACTGAAACGGTGTCGGTCTGAAACGGTCGGAGGAATACTCGGCACAACCACTCGAAGGCTGTCTACTTCCTTCTGACTATTCGCCTGCTGGTGCCGAAATGCCGTGTCCCTTTATTCTTGGCACCGGACGTGTTGAAGCCCGGGGCAGAGACCGTAGTTTCATCATCGAGTGCACGAACCGAAAATCGACCTCAATTCCGTAGGGGAGGTCATAATCTTCACTTAGGAAAACCCTCGCATATTTCATCTACTAGCTGCGGATTTTATCGATAACAGCGAGATTGTTATCGAGACAGTCAATTACGAAGGAAAAAAAAAAGGATAGAATAGATAAGAAAAATCTGCCGTAAGCCACAGCGATAAAATTTAGCTGCGAAAAATCGTCAAAACATCGCTCAATCGGAACAGTTGATGGTTTGATCATTTAGCGAATTTGAAAAATTGAACGTAACACATTAGGATCATGTTGGGATAGTCTCGAATGGAGCGTATGCTAAAAAAAGAAGCTCACAAATTTAATGGATCGGACCAAGTCAAAAATGACCTTAGTGTCCGAAGAAAGATCATAATCGAGCGAATTAGCCATTGCATCAAAGCGTCACGCCGCACGTGATTGTGACCGTCTTACACTTTCTCATGACTACAATTAAAGATTAACAGGTTGAAATAACTTGCGTGGATATTGTCATTTATTTTGTTAGCATAAAAAAAGACTTCAATGGCGCGACTGCAAAGATTGAATGTATTACCGGTCAGTGCACTCGCTTTCGGCATCAACGACTGAACTTCGCAGACGCAGTAATAAGCCAATAAAAGTCAGAAAAGGAATGGAATCTTTTCTGATGCGAAAGCTCATCCACAAGTATACTCGCGACGGGGACTGTTTTTTCTTCCCAGAAAAATAAACTCAACGTGCGATTAACGGTGACAGTATTTTGATAATCCAAATGTAAACTTCACGCTTGATGACGAAGGAAATGTTGCGACATAGTTTAAAATAACATGGATGGAAATCCGACCTCGCTATTGACGCGCGTCCTCCACTTCGGCACCGAAGGTTTCCTTCTGATTCCTGATTTGAAAGTAAGAGTGCATTCGAGGCAGCCAAGGCCTCCGCGCGCATGCATATGCACAAACCGCAACTAAAACCGAAGCGATCGGGAAAGCGATATAAGAGGTGTGGTAAGGAGGAGCGAGATAAGGAGTGCATATACGTCGCGGTGCCGGTGTGTATTGAAAAATTCACGCGGTATCAAATCTGCGAGAGCGGGCTCGGCTCTAACGAAAACGGACGACACGCGCAGCACGCGGACCAGAAACGGAAACGAGGTCGTACGTGCGATTTTATAAGCGTGGGTTGACCTTAAATCGTCGTACAGCCACGTACACTGTACCTGTATGCAAACGTGCTCTTGGACACCGGAAACTGAATTTTTGTTTCGCCTTTGAAGGTCTGTCCCGTTATTTTATTACGGAAGAGCCGCAACGGCTGTCCGCGATAGAACCGCGATTAGATCTCTTCTTTTCCATTTTAACGCAATTCTTCGAAAAGCGCTTCTCTTCGAGATATAGCACTTGGAATTAATCAAGAACAGATGAGTTCTCTTCTCGGCAATTCATTCTCTTACATGAACTGCTTGTCTTCTGCATTGCGAAATCTGCGAATCCTTGGCGAAACACAAATACCGCGATCAATTAATCGCAAACTTTACTTCGCGGAATTGCCATCATAAACGGTTTCATCAATTAAAGTAATATGTCGTGCGATTAGCAAGTTAGCTCTAGGCCCGCTTATCAGCCGCAGTTTCTCTATTGAGGAGAGAGCCGTGCAAAATATCGCGAAAGCTCTGTTTCGCAATCATAAATCTCACCTTGAAGGGCTGATACGCGAATCTTTGAGCTACTCGATAAATAACACGATAAAGCGAATAAGCATCCGATATCAAGAGACTCCGAGAAACACGTGTCTTTTTTTTTTTTAACCAAATCGCGTTCTCAAGATCATTTATCAAATACATTTAAATAATTTCACTGGCGACGAATTGATCTTATCGTTCAATCGTGTTAAAACATAACGATGAGAATTGGAGAACGCTAAACAAATTAGCGCGATTACATCAAATATGATTTCATCAAAATCATGATTACATCAAATTTCTAGAATAAATACCTCGATTAGATTGTGGCGTAATGGAATTTTGCGATTCTGTTGTGTTTATTTTATTGTATACAAGTAATATTTTCCGCAAGCCTTGAAGAATCTGCGTGAGATAACGACGCTTCAGCTGTACTTGACAGTGTAAAAGCTATTGGTCTCCGGCAATTATCATATAACTTATTTGTTAGAATGTAACCGGTCCACAATAATAACCGATGTTATCTAGTCCAGACTGCGTGGCGACGGAAAGATACATAAAATTTTCCATGAGAATGACGCAGCACGTCAAGGAACATTACCTTCGATAACAATAACAATATCTTTATCGAAAGTAAAATACATTTTTATAAAGCTACTGTGTTGATTTTATCATTTATTTCGAGATATCAACACACTGACTCTATCTATGGAAAATTTAATGGAAACTTTTTGAAGAGACCGTTTGGTGTTCGCACTTAAATTCCGTAAGATCTAAAATATTATGAAATAAAATAAATGGAAAATTCCAAATCCATGCGTAGAACTACGTCCTGCCATTGTCTCAAGCTTTAACGTTTTGCAATTAAAATTACGGTTCGTTACAGGTAAATTTTTAAGTCACGATTTGGAACGAAACAATGTTATATAATATAGGCAGATCACGTTACTGGAATTTAAGTTTATTTTATATTTTGCAGCTACTATTTAGAGAATCGGTGCCAAGATGCGTGGTCTCGCGGAAGAGGATCCAAAATAACTGACGCGACTGGTCAGTGACCGATTCATTTCGCAATTCTTGATAATGTACAAAACAATGGATCACCTCTACATATAAATGCTCATAAATATTAAAAAAGAAAAAATAAATCTTTTGAAAATCGATTATATTCTAAAATATAAAATTTATAAAATATGTCGACTATGTTTAAACGTTTCTCTTGGCCGCTGGGCTATTCGATTATTTATAAATCGTTCGATAAGGAAAATTAATTAATGAAATAGAAATATTATGAATTTAAATTTATGAATTTTAATTTTGTTAGAGAATTGCAGCCAATCGAAGATCAAGATAAATATTTAAATCAAATAATCTATCAGTAAAAAGGAAATCACTATAATCTTTATAATCAGTATACTTCGAATCATACATTTTATATAAAATTAAGAAACAAGGCAATTATGAGACAATGCAAATTCAATTTCGTCAGAATAATTCATGCAATTTCCATGACAGTCAATCAATTTTCAAACAGCTTCATTATTTCTTGTGGTAATATCAACATTTATCTTGTTTCGTACAATGCAGAATTACTAGATGAAAATCAAAGATAAAAATTAATAAAAACGAAAACGAATACGAGATATATAAAGTGGTGATCAAAAGCGAACGTCATCAAATCAATGTGTTAAATCTGTGCCAAACGGCAGGCTGTATTGGTTCGAATTTATCATCTCCGACTTGCAGACTAAAACTTGCTCTGGCAGTCGTCCGCCTTGTTGCGCAAAGCTCGGAGACCTTGACCGACGCGTGGTATCTGGAGTTTGTTTTAAATGTTCTTTCTATAGCATCTCGCATCGTATCATATTTTTATCGTCTTTTTGACAATTAAAAATAGCTTGTACACTTGTATATACATTAGTTTCGATATTATTAAATCTGACACAAGCTCATGTATAAAAATTCAGTGAGCTGCAGTGAGAATCCTTCTTTTTTTAATAAAAGCAAAACAGTGCAATATACAACTGCGTATATAATTTTTTTTTTCATTAACGTGCTACACAGTGTTAAAAAAGCTGGAAATTCAGGAAATTGACAAAACAAATGCGTTGCTGAAGCGAAATATATAACCATTATATAATAAAATAAATTCTTTGGACTTAAATTAGCTTAAAGGCGAATGCACTTGAGGATGAGAACCGTTTACTCGTCGGCAGCGAGCGCCATCACCGTGAAGCGCACTTCATTGGGATCGCGTTCCATATATTCCTTGCATACACGAGCGGCATCGTCCAGAAGCGCCTCTGGCGTGGTCGAGCCATGATTGATAGGAGCAAGCTTCCGGCCGTCTAGAAAAATAAATATTTGTTATTGTCGTTTTTATTTGTATACATATATCCAAAATGCTGTAAGCATTTGGAATGACGCATGTCTCCATGCTAACGCGAGTGATTAGTAACACAAAGGTCCTTGGTTAAAATCCCAGTGGCTCCTTATCATATATATAATAAGGAGCCACTGGGATATATATCGTACATCGACCCCCTTACTATCATTATGATTATTACAGAATTTTATTATAATTTAACCGCAGCGTAAAGTCGATGTACATCAGATGCGTACCTAGTTCATACAAGGAACCATCCTTATGTACAAATGCGATAAAGTGATGGTACACCTCTACATCCTCGGCCGGTGCCTAAAAGGAAAAGAAAATATATCTATATAATTTACAATTTAGAAAACAATCATATCGTTTTCAGTTACGAGATAATCAAGTACCTCGGTCTGTCCTTCCTGAGCAGACTCCATATGACTATCAACGATGCCCTGCGCTTTTTCTAAATGCTCCCCACGTTCGGTATATGAAAATCCTTTGGTTTCATCTAAGAACTTCTTAAAAAAGCCATCCTCCAATTGTATGCTGTAATGAAACGAAAGAAATTATTTTTACTGTTTATCATTGTGATAAACTGAACTGATATGAATGCTTACACGTCCAGATTATTCGCCACGCTGTGAAGTAGAGCAATTGTTCCACATGCGTTCGAGATACATTGCTTCATATGGTATACAGAATCCGGAGCCTTGTCCTTGCTATCCTGAACTTCTGTTTTCTCCTCTTCAGTCTTCTCAAGCTAAGGAAACAGTAAAACAAATCTCGCTTATAGAGACGCGTCGGTCGAATCTCAAAGCACTTGGTCATACTATCAGACATCTACCTTTGGAGTAGGATAAAGTAGAATGACGGCAAGAACAGGTCTCGGGACGATCGCCAGCAAGTCCGACTCTAAACCGTATACATCTATGAACGACCATTTCTTTGGAACACCCAACTTGTGGAGGAACTGCAAAAACAGACATCATACACTAAATTTTTGCACATTCGATCTGCCGGAGGAATCTGTTAGAATATTTTCTTTCACGAGAAGCAGCGTCGCCGATTGACGTGTCCGAGGCTACCGGTCGCCGGGGAAGTAACAAGCTTGACCGGCCGAACTGCTTACCTTCGTCATAACCTGAAACAGAGTACGGATGTTCAATCGTCGCTCGAGCAGCGATGTGTCGCGACTCGAAGCCAAGTTTATTTACCTCTGGATTCGACTCCAAGGGCACCCAAGCCATGATTGAATCGTGATAACTCGCACACGTAAAAAATCCCGTTCCAAAACACCGGTAGACGTCCGTCTCTCGGCGAGCTGACCCCCTGTCGATTCAAATTCGTGCGGTTACGTTTCCATGACGAGGCCGGCCGGGCCGACGAAACGTCAAGTCACGCTGCGTTCTCAAATCGCGCGATGTATCGCTCTCGCGCAAAATACCCTAGCAGCACGTGTATCACGTGGATCACGTGTTGTATGTAACCGGTGTAGCGTCTCAGGGGCAAAATAAACTTTATTCAATGAAGTGTGAAAATAATTCACTTCAGGAATTTCAAACTTATTTCTGAAGTAAACAAGGCTTCTTTCTGACAGCACCGAATACGTGTTCCGAACATTTTATGCAGCTAAAAAACAAGATGCTAGCCCAAAAATTCTGTAACGTATTACTGTATTGTATCACTTTTTGTAGGAGCAGTAGATTTGCACAAGCAACTTCTTATCCACGTCTGCTTTGCAGATTGCATCTGGATGATATATAATTTACCATTGGTTAAAGATAACGTGGCCCCATTGAGGAGATAACATTTATACTGAATTAATATTGTAACATGAAATTGTTAATCCAGCATTTGTAATTATATATATTAATAAAGTTTATAAAATGCACAATTGTCAATTTACTAAATATATCATATCTTTTTTAAGATTTCTAAAGATTTCTGTTAATTACATCAATAATTATTTCTGATTTGAATGCCATTCAATTATTGAAAACTTAGAAAAAAATTAACACGTATACATATAAACACGAATTTAATTTAGATTAAATGTAATAATAAATATCGTTTAAAATCTTTTCTATCTCTCACGGTTTTTTCGTTAAAAATATATGTGTAAATTATACACCAGCGTTGATCAATAATGTGATCTTTGTCTTAAAAAATATGGAGTGCTGATTAAATCTAATCTGAAAATATGATACAAAACAATCTACAGAAATAGAATTCTCGTTGAGATTTAATGCAACCGATAGATTAAAAGACTCGTCCGACAATCATTCCTTTCATTACAAGTTGGCAGGAAGATGCTGTTTGTATATATCAGTGCCATACTGATTCTCTGTGTGAGAGAGGCATACGTGGTAACGAAATGGGATGAAGATAACATTGTGCCATTTTCTTCAAAAGCACCAAAATATGTTCCAACTTGGTCTAGTCTAGACAGTCGACCGCTTCCATCCTGGTACGATGAGGCAAAGTTTGGAATCTTTATTCATTGGGGTGTATTCAGTGTGCCCAGCTTTGGCTCCGAATGGTTCTGGAAGTTTTGGAAAGGTTGCAAATATATATTATAGTTTCTTATATTAAAAAATATGCAGATTAAAATATGATTTCGTATCTATTCTAAAATTCTATAAATAATATTGTAGATGAAACTACAAATACAAAATTTTCTGACTTTATGAAACAAAGATATCCTCCAAATTTTACCTACCAAGATTTTGCACGAGACTTCACTGCTGAATTCTTTAATGCTACCGAATGGGCAGAATTATTTCAAGCGTCAGGTGCAAAGTATATTGTATTGACAAGCAAGCATCATGAAGGATATACAATGTGGCCGTCAAAGTATTCATTCAGTTGGAATTCCATGGATGTGGGGCCTCAAAAGGATCTTGTTGGTAATGAAGATATATATCTAGCAATAAGATTTTACGTTAAATATAAATCTTTTTAATATTTTTTTCTATGAAATAGGTGAACTGGCAGAAGCAATTCGAAAAAAAACACATATAAAATTCGGCTTGTATCATTCCATGTTTGAGTGGTTTAATCCTCTCTATGTAACAGACAAAAGAAATAATTTTACCACGGATAGATTTGTGACCAATAAAGTGATACCAGAATTACGCGAATTGGTAGAAACATACAAGCCGGATATAGTTTGGTCAGATGGAGCTGAAGAAGCAACGGATTCTTATTGGCAATCAAAAGAATTTTTAGCTTGGCTATACAATGAAAGTCCTGTAAAAGATACAGTGGCAGTGAATGATAGATGGGGCACTAATATATCGTGCCATCACGGTGGTTACTTTACATGTTCTGATCGCTTTAATCCTGGTAATTATTATGTTTGTTAAAATTACAATTATCAAAGTGTGAAAGTATATTAATAGCAATTAATAGACATTATTTAACGATAACTGATCAAATTGTTACATTAACAAGAATTTCCTTCCCAGGTGTACTTCTCCCACACAAGTGGGAAAACTGTATGACTATTGATAAAAACTCCTGGGGATACCGCAGAAACGCTGTTTTATCCGAATATTATACATTAGCGGGATTAGTGAAGGAGTTAGTTATTACTGTAAGTTGTGGTGGAAATTTACTGATGAACGTTGGACCAACAAAAGACGGTATCATTACCCCAATATATGAAGAAAGATTACGCGGAATAGGTAAACATCTTTTGTATCTTATCTTATTTTTTTTATTAATATCTTGATTAATCCAGATATCAATTTTTTGATGATCTTAATGATATACAAACTTTTTGGTTTAGGTGCTTGGCTAGCAGTTAATGGCGAAGCTATTTACGATACTAAGCCTTGGACAGCACAAAATGATACTTTAACAGGAAGTGTCTGGTACACATTAAGTAAAAATGAAAAATATCTGTATGCCTCAGTTCTGGAATGGCCAGATGATAACACCTTATCGTTAGGCTCGCTTAAACTTTCGAAGAATTCTCAAATACATTTACTTGGTTATTCATCAGTAATTCCTGTAAGTGTATTGCTGTTTTTACTTAAATATATGTTAAAATGATGATAAAAACTTTGTACATACATTTTAGTGGAAACAACTCGATAAGAAGCTGGAAATAAATTTACCTCCTAATGCATATAAAGGACAGTCAGCTTGGGTATTAAAAATTAAAAAAAATATTGATTAAATATAAGATAGTATTTTATATATAAATATAGATTTTCAATAATATATATGTATTTAATATACATATGTAAAACATGCAGTGAAAATTTCATCTGATAGACAAAAAGTTTAGAAATATATTTGAATCATGAAAAATACTTTATTAAAAAAATTTTTTTAATAAAAAATAATCGAAATATGTATATTAAAATGTATGCTCAACGTCATAACTGAATTCGTAAAACACCTGAAAGTACATTTATAACAAAAATAAATGTTATACATTTTGAATTCTGGATAAACGGATAATATAAATATATCTGTGTGAGTCTCCTTTCTTTCTTCTATCTCCTCTTAATTCAAATTCATGCGATCTTGTTTTCATGAGAGGCAAAGCACAAATCGAGATAAATCTCGTTCTCGAATCGCATGATACGATTAATAGTGAATTATTATAGTATGTAAATACAGTATATACCAACTAGCGACCATTAGCACACTGCGATCGTTCGTAAACAAATAATATTGCATTTCTATACAAAAAAGAAAATTCTATAGAATCTGTAGCGTATCATATTTACACTTGAGCAATTTCGTATCTAGATTTACTGTTCTTTCCTGTCTCTTTTCTTCTCTTATAACTCTCTCTTATAAATTGTATCTGAGATATTTTAATTATACTGCATTTTTCAAATGTGATAGTGGAACCAAGAGTGATGATGATCAATTCTCAAAGATAATGTAACTGATGAGTAGATAACATTTATATTGATGAATGTTATCAAATGGAAATCATTAATCTAAAATCTGTAATTATATGACAGTAAGGCTTACCAATTGTCAAAATAACAGTTATTGTTTTGAAATATGTACTTATCACACATTTCTATTATCACAATTGTGAATCAATAATCAGATTCAATTATTAAGAAAACTGATTTGTATTTCTACGTACTTTAATATAACTAAATGAAAGAATGTTTGAGTTTAATTGCTGTTTATGAACTATTATAGTGTTTTGTAAACAGTACCGATATTGATTAACAGTACGATGTCTGTTCTAAAAAATATGCGGTAACGATCTAATCTAATCTCGAAATACGATACAAAACAGTATACAGAAATAGAATCTTCGCCGAGATTTAATACAACGAATAGGAATAAAAGACCGAATTGACGTCTGTTACTTTCATTATATCAAGCCTCGCTAGGTCAGAATGACACTGTTTGCACATATTTTATGCGCTGTGTTGATTGTTTGCGTGTCAGTGAAAGCGCATTATAATGTGATAACAAGAACAAATGAGGAGGAGAATTTTGTGTCGATTTTAACAAAAACACCCAAGTATGTTCCAACATGGTCTAGTCTAGACAGTCGACTGCTCCCGTCCTGGTACGATGAGGCAAAGTTTGGAATCTTTATTCATTGGGGTGTATTCAGTGTGCCCAGCTTTGGCTCTGAATGGTTTTGGAATAATTGGAAAGGTTGAATGTTATTATGCTTTTAATATTTATGAATGTGAACGTCACATGCGTAGATAATATTTATTCTATTATTTAAATACGTGATATTGCAGATGAAACAAATTCGACAAAGTATCACGACTTCATGAAACAAAGATATCCTCCAAACTTTACCTATCAAGATTTTGCACGCGATTTCACTGCTGAGTTCTTCAATGCTTCTGAATGGGCTGAGTTATTCAAAGCATCAGGTGCAAAATATATCGTATTGACAAGCAAGCATCACGAAGGATACACATTGTGGCCGTCGACGTATTCATTCAGTTGGAATTCCATGGATGTAGGACCTCGAAAGAACCTCGTTGGTAATAAAGATATTTAACAATAAGATTTCATATTAATTGTAAGTCGTATTAATTGAAGATTCTTATATGTATTCCTTTTTCAATGAAACAGGCGAACTAGCAGAAGCAATTCGTAAAAAGACACAGCTAAAGTTTGGCTTATACCATTCCTTGTATGAATGGTACAATCCTCTTTATGTAACAGATAAAAGAAACAATTTTACCACAAATAAATTCGTGACTAATAAAATAATGCCAGAGTTACGTGAGTTGATAGAAACATACAAACCAGAAGTAGTTTGGTCCGATGGTGATTGGGAGGCGTCGGATTCTTATTGGAAATCAAAGGAATTTTTAGCATGGTTGTACAATGAAAGTCCTGTAAAAGATACAGTGGTGGTGAATGATAGATGGGGTAGTAATATGGCATGCCATCACGGTGGTTTCTACACGTGTACTGATCGTTTTAATCCTGGTAATCAACATAAAATTATGATGTGTCAATACTATTAATAATGTATAGAGTAATATTATGAAATGAAGATTTGCATTATACATAAATTTATAAATTAATAAGATTTGCTTCCTAGGTGTACTTCTCTCACACAAGTGGGAAAATTGTATGACTATTGACAAAAAGTCCTGGGGATACCGCAGAAACGCTGTCTTATCCGAATATTATACATTAGCGGGATTAGTGAAGGAGTTAGTGATTACTGTAAGCTGTGGTGGAAATTTACTGATGAACGTTGGACCAACAAAAGACGGCATCATTACTCCAATATATGAAGAAAGATTACGCGGAATGGGTATCTTATCTTTTGTATCTTATCATTTTTTTATTAGTTTCTCGATTTATTCAAATATCAATTTTTTTATTTTAATGATTTATAAGTAAACGTTTTGTTTTAGGCGCTTGGCTAGCTGTTAACGGCGAAGCTATTTACGATACTAAGCCTTGGACAGCACAAAATGATACTTTAACAGGAAGTGTCTGGTACACATTAAATAAAAATGGAAAACAGTTATATGCCTCAATTTTAGAATGGCCAGATACTAATATCTTGTTGTTAGGCTCGCTTAAACTTTCGAAGAATTCTCAGATAAATTTACTTGGTTATTCATCAGTAATTCCTGTAAGCGTATTGCTATTTTTACGTAAATGTATGTTACGAAAATGTTGATAAAATAATTTTATACATACATTTTAGTGGAAACAACTCAATAAGAAACTGGAAATAAATTTACCTCCTAATGCACACAAAGGACAGCCAGCTTGGGTGTTAAAGATCGGAATTTGAAATGTGATATGATTTTACTAAGAATATATTTTATATTATGTATTTTCAGAAATATATAAACGAATGTCAGTAAATTACATTTTCATAGAATTGCTCTGTAATAAAAAATATCAAAGTACATTAGAATATAGTGTTTTGTAATCTTAAGAATTCATACAACACTTGAAAGTAAGTTGAGAAAAGAAATACCAAGCACCTTTGAGCTCGAGATAAGCGAATGTTAACAGTAAAATATTATACGTGAGCTACTTCGTATAGATATGCTCCAAGTAGTTTTGTCTGAAAAGAAAAAGATAAGTTATTTAATGTCATGATTTTAAGAAAAAGCAATCAGCAAATTTTTGGACGGTTACTCTATATAGAACAATATTATGAAATTATGCTTACCCCTTGGATGTAATTATGTACATTCAATTTTTCATTTTGAGAATGTGCACCATCATCACCCTGGCCGACTGGTAAGAGCAATACATTTTTACCAGTAACTTCCTGGAAAGTCAGGGTAACTGGTATTGACCCGCCTTCACGAGAGAGATCGGGTTCTACATTGTAAACATATTTAGTAGCTGTTCGACCAGCTATGTAATTCGGATGGTCAGGATTCTCAGACCACGGTTTGCCACCGTGGAACATGTTCACTTTCATAATATTTGGACTACCTCTCTGTTGCCATTTCTTATTTACATATGCGATCACCTTCTCAGTCGTCTCGTCCGGGGTCATGTTAGGCACTATTCTAATCGAAAATTTGCCAATAACTTTACTCGGAATCACTGTTTTCGCTCCTGACTCACTGAAAGCACCCTCGATCCCATGAATAGACAAACTGGGCTGCCTCCAACGATGCAGTAAAAGCTTAATCTGCAAAAATTGACATATAAATCAGGACGTATACTTAACATGCATTTTAAAATATATAAAAAAAAGAATAGAGGAAATACACATGCACATACTTTCTCTTCTTTATGCGCTAGTTCTTTAGTTCCAACTGTTTCTCTAAATTCATCTACATCAAAATCTATATCTTTATAACTGGCTAATTCGGCTTTCGTCAATTCTGCCACTTTATCATAAATGCCGTCTATCAAAATGTGACCGTTAACATCGACCAAAGTATTCATTAAGTAAATAAGATCTGCCATAGCTTCATATACACATCCACCAAAGGTACCGCTATGTAAGTCCTTGGCAGCGCAAGCGACTTCTATGAAGAAATAGCAGATACCTCGCAGACCATAAGTGATACATGGTTTCTTTGTGCCCAGCCAATAATTGTCAGATATGCAGACATAATCTATGTCCTTTAGAAAACTATCTTTTCTTGCCCAAAGAAGTTCATCCAAACCTTCACTGCCACTTTCTTCCATTCCCTCAAAAACAAACTGTAAAAAAATGCTAGGTAATTGAAATGAATATAATAATATAAAATTAATTAATTGACAATACCAAATCAAGTATTCTTTATGTCGTTAGAAAATACCTTGATGTTAACAGGAATATCGATTCCACTTGCTTGATAAGCTTGCAATGCATGTATCCAACAAAGAACTGGCCCTTTGTCGTCTGTGCTGCCTCGACCATAAAGTTTTCCATCTTTCTCAGTAAGTGTAAAAGGCTCGGTATCCCATCCATCCTTCTTTAATGCCGGTTGTACATCCAAGTGTCCATACAAAAGTACGGTTTTCTTCTTCGGGTTGGAGCCAAGGCTACCGAGTAGCACAGGAGGGAGTGGGATTTCTTTGTCCCCTGAGATTGTCTGTTTGCCTACATCAGCCAATTCTGTAGTTGCGCCAAGATTCTTCAACTTTACTTCTGCCCATTTCATCATTTTAATAATTTCATCTCTGTGATCTGGCCATGCTGACACCGACTTGATAGCTACTGCTTCTCTCAAGTTATTTATGTATTCCTGTTTATGGTCATCTATGTATCTATGCAAAACGCAAAAAGGAAATGAGTAAGATGAGCAAAATTTACATGTAAAATGTACGCGTGAACGCCAATATACGTTCAAAACGCCTAAAATTCTTTTACGGATACGTTTTCATAAAATTAGAAATAGTTTAAGAAATAAATTGAAACGTACTCAAATAAAGTTTTCAGAGCTGATGGTAATTCCATAATTTCGTTCGAACGTAAATCACGATAGCTGAATCACAACTGCCAACAGGGCTAATTCAATATGCTTGGCAAATCCTCTTATCGCACGATAATGTAGCTTCCTCTCTCCTCGCTCTCTCGTCTTCTCTTTCTCTCTCTTTGAGAGATCGTGCGTGAAACTATAAACGATAACA
The DNA here is from genome assembly GCA_011638315.1 of Tetramorium parvispinum. Lineage (NCBI taxonomy): Eukaryota > Metazoa > Arthropoda > Insecta > Hymenoptera > Formicidae > Tetramorium > Tetramorium parvispinum. The sequence goes on along the minus strand of VBVR01000340.1, from coordinate 40,701 downwards.
ACACTGGATACCTGTCAAGGTACTAGTTAGCAGTAACTAGCAGCGGTATCTATTCTTTATTATTGTTCGAACGAACCAATCGAAACAGATTTCACATAGAAACTCACATGAGAACGCAATTATCACAGCATATCTTGCGTTTCTGGGTTTGAAAACGGTTGAAAATTACAATTTATCAATATTATCCACCCAGTTTTATTAGTTTCTACATATGTCGCTCGCGTAAAAATGCATGTATGTAGTACATACAACAATTATCTTTTATCATGTGATTGCGGAATACACAACATTGGCGTAGAACGTCTCTTTTCAATTTTACTTTTCTCGCAATTTGGGAGAAATAATTCTTTTCCCTCTTTCCCTGAAACAATTCAGTCAATCAACAATTTATATAGAGAGAAAGATTATAATCATATTAACTGCAGTAAACATAAAATACAATTCTAATTAGTGATTGACTGTTAGACTTGAAATGAAATGTAGTATGTGATATACTAAAAGTTTTTACAAAATATCTCGTCGTGTGCTTAAATTATTACGATTTAAAACAAGTGACAAGCTAATAAATAAACTAAATATTTATAAAAATACATTTATCTCTAGGAGAATGAAATTATTTATAGGACAAGCAATATTAGCATAACAAAAAATCTAACCTAATATAACCTATTATAACCTGTACAATGAAAATATTGATCTAAATATTGATTTCCGCAAGATCAAGTCATGAATATATCTTATGTTCGCCTTATCTCTAGGTGTCCCAATTACTTCGTTGGTTTTTTTGAGATCATATCAGCCTTGCAATCAGATTCAAGGTGATTTTGAAAAGAGATCGCACTATGAATATCTGGACTCAAATAATTCTAGAGACTGATATTAATCTTTATTTTATCCTTGACTTTGACGTCTTTGATTTTTTATCAGAATGCTACTAATTTCTCGCGTTATCATATATCGAATGTTTCCGAGTGCATTCACCCGGAAACTACCCCTGCAGTACGCATGTCGCTCGAAAGGGGCGGCTCAACCCGTCCTGTCGACCCAGCTCGACTCCAACGTTGCAGTCAAACTGTACTTTTCAGCCTTTCCGTCCTTCTCTCTAACGTCGAGTCCTATATATCTGTTTCTTTTTAAGCGCAGGGCAACGGAAGCATAACGCAGTGCAGGGATGCCTGCATCGCTCCGTTAAGCTCTCTTCGCGCGCAAGCGCGATTTGCCGGGCAATGTCAAACAGACCGACTCTTTTCCTTTTCTCTTTCTCTCTCTCTCACCTACCGTGCGTTAGATAATCCTTCTCGTTGAGTGAAACGCACCTCGAGCATGACGCCGGCCGCGGGGAATGCGCCGCGCGCTCGCGCTCGTTGATGCGATTCGCCACACCTGTCCTCTTTCTCCCTCGCGAATCCTCCACCGTGTGTGCGTCGTATCGTATAACGATTTCCGACGCTTGTGATCGACGCACAATTGACGAAATGCCAGTGAACGCATCCACGGTTTTGCCGACTCGTTGCTCCATGACAAGGTACCCGGTGAGACGTTGCTCCTCCGTGCGCTGAGTCGCGTTCCGTTGGCATATATACATCAACCAAACATCGAATGCCCAGTTATTACGACGCTTACACATCAACTGTCAACGAAGCGAAAGCAAAAGCTCCAACGAAGGCAGACGTGCTGTAATGCGCGTGTTACGCCGTATTTTACATTGCAATTAAAGTTGTTGAGTCCTAGGTAAATTAGGTACGTAAAAGGATGAGAATCATACCTCTTTCTCTGACTGTATTTCAATATCCAGGCCATTTTCAATTTGCATCTTTAACGTACTTAAACTTTTAGACAGACGATAAGAAGAACGAGGCACAGAGATGGTTCGCGTGATAACGGTGCACAATTTCCTGGGACAGAATGTCGCCCAGATCGAAGAAGCCACAGCGACGTGCACGGCCATCAGCAAAGGGCAGGAGATGCTCCTGCTGGCATTGCCCACACACTGTGTGGAGGTATGGGAGCTGATGAATTCGGATGTCAAGTTGCGCACTGTTTTTCCCACGGTAGACATGATTAATCAAATGGTACACTGCGCCAAGGGAGACTACGTAGTGACGCTGGAATCAAAATATCTCAGAGACACTGCGAGCAATAATCATGCAAATAGAGCTACTTCTAATTTTGTAAGGATTTATGTAAATTGGGCTATAGCGAAGGATCAGAGTCAGCCGATGCGAGCCAGGATTGCCGGACGGGTCACGCCGAGTTTAAATCGACCCTTGAACAGCTTGGAGATGATAGAGTTACCTCTGAGCGTGCAGCCTACGTTAATCGCTTGCTGCCAGAGCACTGGAAACTTATTGGTAGCCTCTGGAAACAGTGCCATTCTGCACGAGTTCAAGCTCGAGACTCAACAAGTATCAAAAATTAAGTTCATAGATTTCGAGCCCAGACCATGGTCGTTGGGATTCACATTCACACCTATGCGCATGGAAATCATGGAGGATTTTATAGCAATCATGGATAATACAAATCTGTCCATTTTTCGTCTCACGAACTCAATGTACGAAGATATTGACCAACTTAGCTCTTTAACTTCCACTTCTTCTTCCGTCGACAAGACGTCCATATCCACAGATTCATCTCTCGTAGAGAATAGCAGTAGCCTTGGAAATGATGATACGTCACTGCAGGGAACAAACGTAAAGCACAAATCTATAGATCAAGATTGCCAATACGCGACCTCTGAAAATAATAAGACAGCTGTGACTAGTGTAAAATCTAAGGATAAAAAACACAGGAGCACAAAAGGAAGTACATGGTATAAGCCAGAGGTAGGCGATTTTAATAAAGCAAAGGCAAGTAGTAATAAGAATTACATAGACTGGGAGCATCTGATATGCAACGAGAAAGATGAAATGCAAAGGTTAATTGCACAAGGAATTATTGATCCTTCTTCACAGCCATTGACGGTGAATCTACCCTTGATAAGCTTAGAAAGGGCTGGCCCGGGCCACACCCTCAGTCCTTTTGTACTAAATTCAGCAGACATAAGAATCTTCATCAAGACAACTTCGCCTGACGTAGGCTGGTCTGAAAATTATATGATAAAAAATTTACTGTGTTTAAAAATCAACGCTGGAAATAATAATGCCAAGGTAGACGGAATTCTAGAGATCTTCAAATGCCTGGTGTTGAAGCCGTTGTATATGAAGAAGGAATGCAACGTTACTGGTGTGAAGAAATCTATGTTGCGATCCGATAAGTACAGATACTTGCAAGGAGTAAGTTGTTTCGTTTGTACTACGCAGGAGGGATACCTGTATCACTTTTCAGCGGCAAGCAGCAGTTCTCTGGATGCGACGTGTCTAATCACTTATCCGTTCACCGCACCTGTTCATCACGTGGCGCTGGAACATACGGTACTTCACGCATTGACCGAGGCTGGTCTCGAATCTTACACATTACGCCTTTCTCATCATATCGCGAGATTGTCAAACAGCACGGACAGCATTAAAGTAACTTGCTCCAGTGTCATCGAACCGGTAAGCCTGATCGGTTTAAGACCGTTTCTGGGAATACAAAAACTGTTGCATACGAGAAGCTACATAGTTCTGCTGGCTAAGGCCGACAGTTCTTGGACCATGTACTCTTTAACTCTACCTAAATTCGAAAACATATATTTCGATATATTAAATGCAGCAAGAAGTCACAAATCTTCTAGTCCGAGCACTTATCGACATTTGCTGGGAGAAGCGCATGCTTTGATACGCCTGGCGAAAGATGTTTCCTACGATAGTATAGATAACGAGGAATTCGGCGATGCGTCCCACAAGAACGATCTCAAATTGAAAAACTTGTACAATCAATCGTGCGCGTTGCTCGCGGATTACTATATACGATCGGAGACTGAATCGGATTGGGATTTGTGTATTCCGTACTACAAGATGTCTGGGCTGAAGCCTTCGGAGGTATTATCCAGGAAATGCAGTCAGGATGCACCGGGACTTTTGACATTCTTGACGGATGCGCTTCTCACGATGAAAAGCGGATCCGAGGCAGACGCGCTTTTCCAAGGATATAATATCATAGAGATCATCTGTAAATTGGAGAAAGAGGATCTGTTGAAATTGATCTTTGGCAGTCCTGTACTGAGGGAGTACGCCACCGAGAAACTGATAAATCTTTTGCTGACGCACGAAACCGACGATATTGTCAAACTCGCCTTGACACTTTTGTACATTCAAGCCGACAAACAGGAACAAGCGGAGAAGGCACTGGAACCAGTTTCCGTGCGATGTATCAAGAAGATTGTTTTGGAACGATGGGACCTACTGTTCGACGTAACCGCAATGAAAAAGAGGAGTCCTATGATCGCTACTTTCTCGGACTTTGCCGGTACTTTGATGCTCATAAAGAATACTACTTTCGCCGATATTCTGATAGAGTTAATAGAAGACGAAGGTGCGTTGTCGTTACATCAAATCATACAGGTGTTTCTGGAGTATTTGCCGTCACGAGTCGGAAGAGACGGGCACAATGCGGCTGCTACCTTGCAAGTTTTTCTCGAGAAATATCTGCATAATTATTTCACTTCGAAATTCATAATGGAATGGCCACCAACTGTAAATAAAAATCAGATACGCTCGGATTTTGCTCTCATTGAGGCGTTCAAACTATTGGTGCGATCATATTTAGGCAAATTAACTCAAACAAAGGTGTATAAGACCGATCTCAAAGAGGATCAGGAAGAAAATGACAAAGAACACTTCATGTTCGCCAAATATCGGCCGAGCTATTTGAACAAAATGCCACCGTACGCCAAAGATTACCAAAAAATTTTAGGCATGAACGATTTTAAGGATTTAACGAATCTCAATAACACACCCGAGACCGAGAAGATTATACCTAAGGAACTGTTTAAGTTGCAATCTCTACTGTCGTGCGAATTTCTGCCAATCGAATGTCTGCATGAAGTCAAGCAATTTCTCGAAACGCAAAATATCGATGGAAGTTTATCTCTCAAGACCTTATGCATTCAAAATACGGAAGAAGTGACGACGATTTTAATGGATAGCTGTCCACAAGCTGTAGTACAACATGCGAAGGTATTTTTAACATACATGTTAAACATGTAATATCAGATTTTTATTGAAACAACATTTTGCCAGGTATTTTACTATTTTTTTTACCATGTTGCAGGATAAATATACAAAGGATACTGAGTGGAAGTATCTTATTGAATTAACGCGAGACAAAATTGCCACTTCAACGACGCAGCAGGAGTTACAACTCTTGTACACGCAGATTATGAAAGGTAAATTAAACATAATAATATGTAAATAGAATACGAAATAGATGGTATATAACAAAGTAATCTTATATTCTAAATTTATAGAGATCCTGAATTATTTGCCGCACGCATTACCCATGAAAAGTCTACATCGCATCTTACCGAGAGATGACATGGCAGCATTTCAAAGATGCACCGAAATGTGCAATCAAATCATGCATGCGGATCATGTAAAATCGTTAATAATGGAAACCGGACAGCAACTTTTGACAACTTTAAAGTTATGAAAATAGGTTCCAATTAATATCCAATTTGTTAGCTAATTTCTAGACAAGGAAGTGATAATACTAAGAAATTACGAATATAAATTTGGATATCACATTTTAACAATGATATCACGGAAGACTACTTTGTGTGCACTTATACTCGCAATTAACCATTTCTACAAACGTTTCAGACATATGTTCCTGATTAATGCAGTCACATAAACTGATGTTCGTTAGTATAATAGTTGTGCTGATGCACGCATTTTTAACGATACATAACTTTCATCAATTATTAAAAGAAATTTCAAGGGAGATATTATAAATAGAATTTGTCTATAATTAACTGTTGAATCTTTCTATATAGATATATTATATTATAACTAAAAATGTAAAATCTGTCTCAGAGCAAAGATGATATAACGACTTAAACACGTAAAAATTCACATGAAACAATGTATACGAAAATTAAAAATTTGGAGCATATTATATCTATACGAGAAAATGTTTAAAGATATTATATGTAGAAATAATTATACAAATGTTTGTGTCTCTACGCACATTGTATCAAGATTTTTCAGAATTATCAATTGAATTTGTTCTGCTCTGGAACAGAAGGTATGTCTTTAGTGAAATGAATTTTATTAAAATAGTTTTTATCAAATTTGTTGATCCTAACGAGTAGTTTTACGTAATCGATTTTTGAGTGTTACAAAACATGTAACTTTGATGTGCCTTTAGCAATAATTTCTCTTTATTGTAAATCTAATTATGTTAGAATGATTAATAATATTTATAATTCATTATAAAAAATAAATACATGATAATCCAGCAGTTGCTTTTTTTATCTTATGATAACCTTGTCCATGGTTTTCATCCGACATAGTAATCAGTAATCACTATTAAAACTATTTAAAAAAAAGTATATATTTTTAATTGGAATAATAATTTTGTATGTTGTAAAATAAATTCTAAAATTTAAACATCAAAAATATTGATTTGCACATCTCTAATATCTTAATAATTTTGCAACAAATTTAAAAACAAAAATAAATATTAGGAATGTAAGATATTGAGAATTTCTATAGCTGTAACAAAATTGCTCTGAAATTATTAAATTGTTATTCATATTGTAAGTCATATTTAGTATTAATAATAAATGAACTAATTATCCCTGTTTTATATTTCTTATATATACAGAATATCAAAGTTAAAGAATCAATACAGTAAAAGTGCAATAATTCAATAACATCTTGAACGTCATTAATCTGTATATACATTCTCTGCGTTTAGATGACTAAAATAATCTAAAATTATGTAAAATTTAGTTTTTCTATATGCTAGAACATATCGAAAAAATGTTCCATTGTTTTTTATTGATTACCTAATCCGAATATATTCCTGAATAATCCACATAAAAATAAACCATTGATACGTATGAATCTTGTATACTTTTTATGCACCCATTACATTTCATTACAGATTTCAAATTCCTTGTTCAGTTTTGGCAAATCTCTAGAAGAATATGGATATTTTACATATGAATAGCTATTATAAAGTTTTTATAGATCAAACTGTATATTGCATAAAATGTTACCTGTTTTCTATAGCTTCCATTAAGTCATATTTATGCATCAATGATACAACTAATCTTAACGTAGACCATATTGTGTTCGACATTGCTTTAGGAGGTACATTGCTAGCCTGTGGGCCTCTCCCTGCAGCTTGTTGATTCAATGCTGTCAAAAGGTGCTCACCTGCTTCTCTGTTATATCATAACAGTTTTGTCGATATATTGCTATTTTCTTGTAGCTTGAGAATTATATATAAAAAAGAGTGTCAATATTTACTTATACGCTCCGAGATTAACGCAAGATATGCCTAGATTATAACGTGCTCTAATGAATCCAGGCGATAATTCTAAGGCACGATGATACGCATTTATAGCTTCTGCTGATCGCTGGCCATTAGCTAAGGTGGCACCTAATCTATTCCACAATCTGGAATCCTTTTTAAAAAGCATACATTCAAATAAGCGTGTTCGTTCGATTCATCACAACAGAAATAATATTGTACTTACATCAGGACGCACATTCAATGCTGCTTGGAAACAATCCACAGCTTTGTGGTAGTCGTTCGATAAATTAAACAATATACCTAATCCACACTGTACATCCGCATCAATTTCATCCGTAGGGTTCATTCTTGCGGCTTGTATATATAGATCTTTGACTTCATTATATATTTTGCTGTAAAAAAAATACATAAAAAAATATTCCAAAATTAAAAATTATTTTTAACTTACTCATATAATAAAGTAGACACGAAATTCAGATGCTCTTCTTTCTTAAAACTAGATTCTGGACCTACAAGATGTTTGTATTTTTCATTCTTTAGTAACCATTGCTTTAATGTTAGACAGGCTTGCTTTTGATAAGATTCATTTGCATAAGAAGCTGCTAACGCCATGAGAGCAACGCTGTTCGATGGATCCAAACACAGACAACGATTTAAAGCAGAGATGGCCAAAGGATCCTGCTCATTCTCAGCTTGTGTTTTACCAAGGAGTAGCCAGGCCTCAACGCTATTTTCGTCCTGTTGGGCAGCAGCTTCAAAACAGAGTACAGCGCTTGGTAAATCTCCCGCTTCTAATCGTCTCTTGCCTTCTGCCAATGCATTTGGTAAATCCTTCATAGGATTTATTTCAGAGAAATCATATTCCTTATTAAATGGATCATAATATGTGTCGAATTCTGATACCCACGGGTGCGAAGAGATCCCATCTGCAGAGATCTTGTCCCATTCGTTTTGAAATTGCTTCCACAATGAATCTATAGTCTCTTCTAAAATGTCAGTCATTCTTATATTAATAATCACATATTGCATTTAAAGAAAAAAATATACTTATTTAGTAGAAAAAGAAATTAAAAATATTACCCGCAACTGGATTTTCCTTCGCATTTTCCTTCGCAAATTCGTCTATCCATGTACCCGCAGCTTCTAATTCTTCTTCTACTTTATTCAAGACTGTATTGTCATTGTTAACGAGACTAGTTGCATTATTATCTATAAATTGTTCTACCCATTCCTCGCTTGTACCATTCAGGTTTATTATTTGATTGCTTTCTAGTGGAATGTCACCTTCTCGTTCCATGAACTTCATAAACTTTGAATACGCAAAGTTTGGATCTTCCTCCTTAGTTCGAGCATTTTCACTGGCCTGTTCAGCATCCGTATTACATTCTAGAAAATCTTCTGCCCACTTTGGATCCAGACCATATTCATGAATCCTGTCAAAACGCGCGCCTTGAACAGGTATAGATGCATTCCATATGTCGTTTGCATGAAGTTCCTACAATTCATTTGCAATTATTAAATATTTCGTAACATTAAAAATAAATGTAACTGCACGTATAGCGATAAATTTTATGAAATTACCTCTAGAGACTTAGTTGTAAGACAAGAATTTTCCCAAGCTTTGTCCAAGTCGCTCTTTAATTCCGTCATAATCTCCGGTCCAACTTTTGGAGGATGAATATTCTGATCGATCTCCCTCATTTCCTGCAGTAGATTGTCCATTCGAAACGTCTGCGGGCAAGCAGGTTCCTCCAAGAAATGTTGGACCAACTGATCTGCGTCAGGTGTTTGGAAAGTCTCCGACGAATTAAACGGCTGACGAATTCCTTCCTCCTTGAAGCCATGATCTTGCACGTAATGTGACGCAAGACGTATCAAGGAGCTGGTACCACCACAGTCTCCTTCCACCAAGTCACGAAATGCCATCTTTTTGTGTCGTTACTGACTTCCTGCATACGAAAACGAAACGACTACTGTTTTATATGCCCTAATAAAAATATGATTTGCTTTATCGTCTACACTAAATCTTAAGCGTACATTGATACACTCCAACAGTGGAGACATTTAGACGGAGCAACGTGAAATAATCTATCTTTGATCCAGCAAATAAAAAGAATAAATATTTTATGTGTACGACGTGCGGAAAGTTATGGGAAGCTGCATTTGGAAGTGAGGTCAACGTATCGTACGCGTGAAGCATAGATAGGCAATCGCGACCTGTTTCGACCTTGCATTACGTTGGACGAATCGTCCAACGGCAAGAAGATAGCCGCGACCTAGTGCTCGGTGCACGAAGCGAACGCCGTAAAGAAGAACACTTGTCGCACGAAGTTTGGCGTTAGTCAGCCAATTTCGTCGGGGCCGTCGCTACTCCGCGAGTCGCGCAAAAACAACGATCGACGGAATCACCTTGGTGCTTCTTCGCCACGTCTCTCGTCCGTCTCGTCCTTGTTGTGAAACACCCCGTGTTATCGTGACGTGCGCTCGTCCAGGACAAACAGCAAGATTTTGATGATTGAGACTTTGTACCGGAACAACGGGAGAGAGGGGAGGTGATACGAGGACTGGACTTGACTGGACTCTCGCTGATCGAACGCGCGCAATAGATCGGCAAGTCGGAGCACGATAGAGAGAGAGAGAGGAGGGGGGGAGAGAGAGAGAGAGGGGAGAAGTGGGAGGGAGAGGCAGGGGCGTAAGGAGAAATGCCGGATGCGAAATTTATTCGTGAATCTTCCCGGATGAGCGCGAGCATTCTCCTCTCCCCGACGAGATGCTGAGTTTTAAAAAATGAAAAAAAGAAAAGATATTATCTAACCCCCTTTAATAACGCGCGCCCGTCGCAGCGGCATTTCCGCGACGCGCGCCACCTGCATTTCGGCGCGAGAGACGCACATTCGCGGCCGCGGCGGGCGATGGAGTGACGATAGGAACGCGGCTGGACGCTGATTGGCTCGCCGCCTCGACCGTTGCGGTGCTTGCGATTCTCGAATTTTTGAAATTGCGATATTGCGATTCTCGAAGTGCTACTTCAATTAGTTTTCGGGACATTCGCGACGGATACGGAAGTGTCCCGGAACTTTCGCGGTCGTTATTGCCCGAAAAGGGCATCGCGGACGCGAGGAGCAGTCGCGAGTGTTTTGTTAAATGTCGCGCGATCGTCGTGGCGTAGAAAATCGCGAGTGTTATCGCGGAGTGCAGTGGCAACGGGATCTCGGGATTTTCGGAGGGTCGCCGCAGTCTTTGGTGAGCCGAGTTCGAAAGTGTCCCGAAACTTTCGCGGTCGCGAGTGTTTTGTTAAATTTCGCGTGATCGTCGTGGCGTAGAAAATCGCGAGCGTTATCGCGGAGTGCAGTGGCAACGGGATCTCGGGATTTTCGGAGGATCGCAGCCTCTGGTGGGCCGAGTCCAGTCTCGTCGTTTCGTCATTTCCTCATTCAGGTGCCATCAAAGGCGCGCGGATGCTCGGTATTATACCAGGTACGTGCATGTAATCTATAAAATTGGCCGCATTATTCATTTGATATTAATCGTATATTTTTGACGAATTGTGTGGCGTCGATGCCCAACAAGTGAACTTCATACAATCGTATCGCGCGACCCGTACGCAGCAAGATTGCGGCCGGGGCTCCTTGTAAAACAGATGGAAGGAATACGTACAATCAACAGAGAGCTACGTATACGAGCGTGCTCCTCCACAGCGCATACGTATGTGGCTCTTTATTAATGTTCGTATCCTCTTTCCCTCCATTTTATGAGGCGCTCCGACTAGAATTTGAAATCATTACCCCAACGCCCTCGCGACAGGTAGCGCGAGAAATAGGAAGCATCTATGATAGTCGGAGCAAGCGTAGATGGTAATAGTAGGAATATGGTATGTACATATGAGGGACATTAACCGTCGGTAAATATTAATCGTAATAATATTATATAATGATAAAGAACAACAGATGATAGCTGAGATTGTCGAAAAAGATTTAAAAAATTAACTACCAAGGCCTATCCCCTTTTTATACCAATAAAAAAAATTTTTTAAATTAAAATTTATAAAAATCTTAAATCTTAAATTGTGCTAACAACGGACAATAGCGCGTATCTCACCACCACTATTACACGTAAAATAAGAATGAAATGACAAAAAGAGCGATAATATTTTTAAACGCGTTGTGATTACGAGCCAATGAGTATATTTCATTTAGCGTTCGTGAGCATTATTCGTTCTTGTTTAATATTTTGCTGAACAATGACGAAATGATTGTAAGAACGTTGTGAACGATGAATAGAATTATTAATTATTCAAGGTGCGCGGTATTTCCATATAATGTACAGCATTACATAAATATTTCTGCATAATATTTTATAATGCACAAACATGCATTACTATGCATACAAATATACATACAAATATTTCTATAGTATAATATTTATATGTACAATATATAACTTTGAGAGTACGTAGCTGAACGTACTTCATATTTTGCGGAGTTGAGTTTTATTTTTTATAACGGAAATAATTTCAATTGATTGATTAAGACTGAGGGGGAAGTAGTACGAGAATGGTTTGAATATAAATTTGCAAGAAAAACTTAATAATCTTAGAGATATTAAATATATTTAGAAAATATATATAAAAAATTCGAAATCATTCATAAAATCTGCATTACTCCAAAATAGAAATAAAATATCTTTTACAAGAAATATTGCATACTATTTGGTAATTAGATATTTTTGCACTCTAGGTTGAGATACGTACTTAGTTGGTTTTACGAAATTTAAAAATATACGTGTAAGCACGAAAGGGATATAAGTAATTAAAAAATACGAGGTCAACGTAGTAAACTGTTATATAATTGTATGCACGCACTGTGTTCTAATAACACATATGTTTTTAATCAAGCCATAATTGCTGCATTCTGTAATTAAATATCATCATTTTTTAATTAATTCCATAACTAACTCAGCAAACAATTCGCTGAATTATTAAAGAAACTAAAATGTAATCTCCGCATAATAAGATCTTAAAATAACAGTGTTATGCTTGAATTAGTTTTCATATTATTTTTCTCAATTACATGGACTCCATTTTTTAATAAAATTATATAGCAATTACGATCAACGTTTTTCATAACGTTTTACTATTAAATTAATAATAATTTATAACTTGATTGAGGGTATAATATATTAAAATTACATTTTGCTTGTTTTCTTGTTTTTTATAAAATTTTATATTAGAATTCAAGATTATTTCAATCTTTTTTAATATTTTTTATGTACTTATCAAATAAGAATGTAACAGATAAGTAGCATAGATATCAAAAACATCAATGATTATAATTTTCAGGAAATAAAACTAAAATTGTATTTCTACGTTTTATTTCGGTAACTACAATACAACCATTAATTATGTTAACAATTATAACTTCTTGGAATTCCTCTTTTCTATAGAGATAATTCCGAATATAAAAGATTAATTATTTTATAAATAATTAACATTTTCGGTTCTTTCTGTATTTTCTTTGAAACGGTTATTTCAGCAACTATCGTCAAAATTTATTGACCAGCGTTCTTCTTTTTTATATCTTCAATAGACTTTGCGACGAGAGTCTCCCATTGATCAGGCTTATTTTTTGTATACCAATCCACTATCAAATCCATCTTATCCTTTTGTTTTTCGGTACATCTCTTACATTGGGTTTGAAGAGCCTCGCTAAAAATGTCTGAAATAAAAATCAGACACTTTGACATATTGATTTTAATTCAAAACAATGATAAAGTTTTCTCTTTTTTTTTTTTTTTTCGTTTCCATAGGCTTCGTTATAATTAATAAATATAGATGGAATATAGAAAAATTAAATTTATAGCAAAGAGTATTTAACGAATCAATTTTTTATAAAATAATAAAATAAAAAATTTCAACATCTTTTTAAAAACTAAGAAATCTATTTGAAAGTCAACGATACAAGAATCTCTGATTGCTCGAAATAATACTTAATATTCCTTATATGCTCACAGGATATTTATTTCTACTTTCGTTATGTTTGAACACAATCTTTGAATAATTTAACATCAGTTTTCTTTTAGGAAAAGTTCAAAATAGTATCATTGCAATTTTTACAACTTTTCAATTTTTTTAATTATATATCTTTTTGACTAAATCTGTCGAATAAAAATTTGCTGTTCTCTTGAAATTAACTACATATATAGGAATATTTTATCATTTTCTTTGTTTATGCAATTGTTCCAATTATTCCAAGAGACATATCTAGGCTGTTGAGAAATACTTGATTCTTAATTGATCTGTCGTAAAAATTTATTCGTTGCAACATTCCGTATAAACATACCTTTAAAGAATTTCGCATCTGCTGTCACACATGGCGCTGTTCCCATAAAACAATTGTAATATTGCTCTCGCAATTTATCATTCTCGAGGATACTCGCGGCGTCAATATCGTCGTACTGATCAGAATAGAGTTCTTCCGCAAGAACGCACATCAGTGCAATTCCGATAATCGTCACGACGAAGCTTAATCGAGCCATCGTTTCTTCTATTTTCACCCCAACTTAGAGGATACTGAACGATCGACCGAATGCGCGTCTTATTTATGTATTTAACACCGTGATAAAAAATTGTTGCGTGTAGAATGAATACAAGAGAACTAGTAATGTAACAATCGTATTTCTTATTGCAAATGAAAGGAAAACGTGACTGTGATAATTATTATTATTATTTAATTCGGTGTAATTATAGACATGGAAATAGTTGTATATATAACCAATAAGGTTGTATTATGTAAATGTTCTCGTGACGGATTAAATTTCCAGAGACATGCATTGTAAATCAATTTCTAGGTAACATAATAATTTTTCTGAAACACAGCGTAATATTTCCAATTTTACAACTTTATGTAATTGTAAAGTTATATAATTTAATATAAAAATAACCGTGTTATTTAGTGTAGCAAACTGAAATTAATATAGTACTTTTCGGCGATAGGATAATTCTGTTTACAATTTAAATTTCTTACATCTATTTAGACTGCCGCTCTTTTGAAAGTATTTTAAATAATTCTATAAAATATATATATACATATATATATGTATGTAAATCGAAACAGTTTTAAATATTATATGAATTTAGATAAAGAAACAAGGATTAGTATGATGTATTCAGTATTGTATAAATATTGAGAACAAAACAAAAGTTGATTAATTTTATTTGCAATAATTATTTTTACTTCAATTTTTTTTTATATTTCTGTTGGAACAGTTTACAGCTGCGAAAATTATTAAAAATAGTTTGTGCTACTTAACTTGTTATTCACCTTCGAACCTTTTAAATTATATTTTGCGTTGGCAAATGTAAAATATCGGAAAATAATACATCTTAATATCCCTAATCTTATGCGATAAAATCTCAGTCTGAATCACAATCTTAATTACATAAGTAGGATATGTAACTCTGGTTAAATAAAAAACTCTGTCAATTTTTTACAGACTTGTAGATCGTGTTTTAATTATATATTAAATAATATGAGTTGTTTTTTATAGAGTGTTTTTTATAAACGAATATTGTATTTTAATTATTACACACATTAATGAGTAACAAGAAAGACATAAGTAAAAGAATAAAAAAAAAATAACATTTAATTGAAGAAACAACGTCGTAAATAACATAATGATTGAATTAATTAGTAATGACTTAAATAATTTCCAGGAATTAAATGATAAACATATCAATTTTTAGGATAATACTTTTAGATGAAATTCTGTTTCATCATCACTTTAAATTATTTTATCTTCTATCGCACATGAACAGAAATTTATAAAAATATTTTAAATTTATTACATGTTTCTGTATTCCTATGTCATGCTATATTATACTTTATCGTAGAATTTATCATAGAACTTTCAGTGTCTTATTTCATGATTATTAAAAAATTTTAAGTATTATGAGAAGATGAAAAAATAAGCATTGAAGAAAAATATTTTAAGTCACAATGTAGCCATCTATTTTCAATGGTACATACGTATTAAAACTAAATTATGCAATAAAAAATATTTAAATATAATTTAAACATAATTAAGGAGAAACTGATTAAATTAATTAAAACATATTTTTTATTTTAATACATTAAAACAATTGTTCCATAATTAAATATTTTTTAATTATTTAAATATTACAAACTTTATAATATACTTTATAATATGACTATTGTAAGCACGTAAACGCGTGGTTTCTTTTTTATTATCTGAAGATGTGAACTAAGTTTCTAGCACGTCCTTAGGTAGATGCTTTTTTCTGTGTACGTATCCCCTCTATTTTAGTAAGCCACGCATTCTCCCTCTTCTCGTTCTGGCATCACTGCCTCCAAGTTTCACATAGTGTTTTATGCAGAATGAAATCCCCTACGAAGGAAAACGTCCGTCAGACTCGCGGGAGTAGTTTGTTATCGGAGGCCTTGATCTAATCGCCCGTAAGTTTGTAAACATTAGGCCGATAAATCACGTTGATTACTTATGCACCAGATATGCATTCCTATGGCGCTCGGTCTTTCGCAACGTGACGTATTATGAGGTTGCGACGAAAGACTAACCTAAAGGAGACGTTCTTGACGTAACGTAGTCGGTATTATTGTCTCCGATTGCCCACAAATCTCATTAAACGATGAGCGATGCGTATCAAAGGCCTGCTACTGTTGCTTATCTGCATAGCAGGGAGCAGCATCGTTTTCATCGCTTTCAGCAATCAACGACCTTCCATTCAGACTATAGTGACGGAGACTCACAAGCAGTTGCGGAGCTTCCAGGTAAGTATATGATTATACATGATTATTCAATAAGCTATACTTTGCCATTTATTTTTCCCAGATTTACATACAAGATTTTGCTTCCAGGAAAATTTAAAAGATGTTGAAGAGAAACGTCTAGTAACAGACTCTAAGTACCTTGCGTTGCTTGGTCTGGATGGACAAACAACCACCACGCCGATCAATCCCAAACCTTATAATGTAACGGTTGTGTCGCTCGTAAGGCCTGGAAACGAGCAATATATTTATGGCTTCGTTAGAAACGTCAGCCATTTTTTGCCAAATAATAGTATTGTAATTTATAGCGTCGGTTTAAACGAAGATTCTTTACAAAGTATTAGGCTCGCCTGTAATTCTACAAGATGTAATGTGACTCACTTTGATCTAAATCCGTTTCCTGCTCACGCTGAAGATGACACGCTGCATGTTTATAGACCTTTAGTTATTCAAGTGAGTAATTGTCCAAGGTATCTTTACAGTCTTTCAGGAGGACCATACTAATTAAATAATGCTTTTATACCGCAGACAGCTTTAAATACGCTAGGTAGTATAATCTATATGGATTCCAATGTACGTCTGAATTCCTCAGACATCGCGAAATATCTCTGTCCAAAATCTGGAATCTTGACTTGGCCTACAAGGCACGCCATTAGTTCACTAACACATCCAAAGATGTACGAGTACTTTCATGCCTCTGCTGAGAGCTTCTTCTTTCTCCCACTGATTAGAGCATCACACTTAATAATTAGCAATTTTAAAGATATTAGAGAAAAAGTAATGCTGCCTTGGGTCCAGTGTGCATTGACGAGAGATTGTATCTCCCCTATTGGTATATAAATTTTTTAATTATGCATATAATTTCTTTATTTTTCTATTGATATATTTCTGATTTTTTTTAATGGATTTCTTTTATGGAATATATAAGTGCATCAATAGTATGTGTATCAATTTTTCAATCGTTTATATTAAATTTTTTTCATTTGTAGGTGCACAATCGGCGGGCTGTAGATTCAACAAAAAGCCACAATATCGGTATTCTGGTTGTCATGCGTATGATACCTCCGCATTAAATATAGTTTTGGGATTGCATTTTAACTTTGATGATACATACTATGTATACAAAGAACGGGAGACATATTTTAACAAGATCCAGCCCGAGGAGATTACCGAGGAGTACCTTATGATTACACGGCAAAACAACGCCACCGAGACCAACGTTAAAAATTTCGTTCAGGAGCGCTAAACCTTTTTGATCTCAATTTATCTAATTAATATGTCGGATAAGCACAACTTAATTTAAGATTGTTAAGCATTGAATTAAATTATAATAAATAGTGGAATGACCAACAAATTTGAAGTTATATTTCAAAGCATTAAATGCCTTTAAATCCTAAATTCTTCCCTTTTTCTTTCATTTTTTTATCGTTTACAATTATTTCCAGTTGAGTGAAATAATGTTAACTACATATATGTTATAATCTTGTTACATTTATTTATAAGGCACTAAATTGTCTCGATATTTGACATAATTCATACAGTTTATGAATCCGTATACTTTCGATGACATATCATACTTGTACTTCTTTTAAAAGAAACCGAGGGTTAATTCAGGCCCTAATGATGAAATTTTTTCACAAAATATTCTTTGTCTAATATATATACAAATGAAACATAACATATATATATATATTTTTTTTTAATTGTAGAATACATATTTTTTAATTATAGAAAGAAACTTTAAGATTCTTTGAATAAATACATTTCTTCTACATTCGACATCGTAAGTAATCGATAATAACATGGAAATTATCTGTCGTATTCTTTATTTATACTGGTTTTTTCCGTCGGCCTTCACATTTCATTCGAATGTATGATATTAAAGTGATATGATCGTATCATTACGAGTGCATATATTTAACATTATATGCGTTACGCAGTCATGGCTTTTTCCTCCTCTTGAAGTCGCTCGATATCAGATTTGTTCATGAAATAATATGAGGGTTGCCGAGATTTCTGAAAGCCAAAAAAAATTAATTTCCTATTTTATCAGTTTTTCGATAGAAATATGTATATACGTGACCTTACCAGATCTTTAACAATGCGTTTCGCACCCGCTTTGATCAATATGTTACTCAAGACTTCCACGGACGGCACGCCCATTGCGTAATGAAGAGCCGTTCTTTCCAACTAAAATAAGAAAAATTAATATTATATATTATACGATATTTCTTGTTTTTTGTTATAATTTTGATTACAATACTCAAACAGCAATCATTTTAATTAATACTAATGATTCTTCATTATATTTATAATTTACGTTAGAGAATTACATTACTACTTATTCTAAGTAATTCGCAGAATTAAGCTAGTTTTATTTTTTTACGTGAGCATGCTTTTTCAATGATTCATACATTATCGCCGATCCGTAATGTTTCCGGATACATTTTTGCGATAAACTTGACAAGTTCTTCATCTTCCTGAAGTACAGCGATATGCAGGGAGCATCGGCTCATCGAGTTCTTTCCAACCGCCAGCAATTTCCCACCCCCATTATTTTTATTCAAAAGTTCCTTCGCACGTTCCTCGTCGCTGACCCGAATGGCAGCGTGTACCTCTTCGCGTTGATTCTGGAATACATGTCGAATGATTGCGTTAAAACTCATAATTTACAAAATAACAGCATGTCATTTCTCACTGCTAATTGTACGTCAACTTACAACATAATTGGGAATTGATTGCAGAAATTGCACGGTAGCGTCGTGATTTCTTTGCGCGGCCACGTCAATGATATTTACTCCCTCATCTTCGGCGTCCAGAATGTGATCGTAGCCTTCAAGCAGAAGCTCAACCAACTTTTCAGTCTCTCCTGCGTATCAGATTGAGATCGCATAGGTTCTCGTATCTTTTACATGAGCATAACTTACTCTACTCTCTAAATTTCTTAGAGCGGCAATTCACTCAAACACTTGATCGATCGAATCCACTTGAATTTGAGTGACTTTACACTCATATGGTGTGAATTCTTCTATCTATTTTTGTTGTGCGGTGTAAAATTCTTTGATTCAATGAATTGNNNNGTTACTTTTATGAAAAGTCAATTTTCACTGTTTACGAGTGGCAGTATTTTCACTCGATTAGAGTTATATTTCACTCTAAGAAATTTAGAGAGTACATTTTTCTCTTCTTACCTCTTGCCGCAAGATAAATGACGAAGCGATCGATCTCCTCGATATTCTCTCGGATGTTTGCTTGGTCAGCAACGTCTCTAGCTGTTCGATATAATTCATCCCTGAAACCGACATTGACCTGCGTCTCCAGCAGCAGGTGATACAAACCATCCTTCGAATAGGAACGAACCGCCGCGAAGTGGATCATACTTTGCCCATGTTCATCCTAAAAAAACATTGCTTTCGTCTTTATTTGTTTATTTCGCTTAGACATTTTTATTTATACATCACAAGAGATCTTTGGGGGCAAATTGAATAAATCAAAGCGTAGATTTCAAAAAGTTTAAAAAGTTTTGTCCCACAAAAGTTGAAATATATTTTTATTAACGTACCCTATTAGGATTGCTAAATGTGGATTCAGGTACGTCCGAATCTGGGCTTCGAGGATAGCCGGCATCATCGTCGAATCTGTTGTTCTCTACGTTATCCAAATTTTCCTCTTCGCGATCGGGTATAATAAGAACATCAGATTCCTGAAAGTCGCGCGAAGAAAATCAGCATTAAGCAGTTTCAATGTTAATGCAAGACCGATGAGATCTGTGAAGTTGGCACTTCAAAATGTGAATTTTTAACTGAATATGGCATTTGATTTGATAAATCAATGGTATTTGGCATTTAATATTTTTATCATTCGAACACTTACTTACCTGTTCATTGACTTTGTTCTTGCTAGCAAAGTTGTATAAATATGTTGCGAGATATGTGATCGGATCCTTTGGACGTGCATTGGCAACTTCTGTTAATCCTTTAATTAAGGGATCACCAAGTGCTGAAAAATATATGATCTTGTTACAAATGGATGATTTTGTTGATGCTTGTTATGCTACAACTGTGTAATGTGATTACACTTACATGATGCTAAGTAACGTCCTTCCTCGGTGCGAAATATTGGCATATCGACATCGCTATCATCTGTAAAATAAATCCATTAGACTGTCAAATAATAATTCTTAAAATGTTATTGTAATATTTTAATTCAAAATTCTGTTAAATAACAAGTCATAAAATGAAATAAAATCGTTAAATTATTATTGTTAAATTATTATTAAATTATCATGCATTACTCTTTTGTTAGTTTTAATGCAATATAGTCTATACTGAAAATAATTATTGCATTTTTAAATAGCATATGCAAATTTTAATAAAGTCTTAGTAAAATTCCAGTTAAAAATAAAATCCTTTTTTTAATTTTAATTATTGCCTATAATTTTGGTATTTATTGATGCAATAATAATTTTCAGTTTTTTTTATAAAAATATATAATAATGAAATTCTGTGAAGTACAGGGAACTCGGCAAAACGTGATGGCAATACGTAATTAATATTATTTTTTACAACATATATACAAGCTCAAGTTTAATGTGCAAAAGCATTGACAAACACAATTGCATAACAAACATGGTTGATTTGCCTGAAAAAAGTGCATTGGTGATTATTTGTATAATATGATGAATAATTACAATCGCGCGCAATTGTCAATCAACAGACGTATAAATGTCAATTTTTTTATCGTTTCATATATATTATTTTATCGTTTCGATAAAATAATTTTCTACTATTGAGTAGAATGTCAATTTCTGTTTATTGCTCTTCTCCATTATAATTATTTTATTGCGTAACATTATACAAAACAGGAACGAATATAGTTATGAAAATGTTTAGAGTATACATACTTGTATATATATTTATAAAAAAATACAATTTGACATTTAGATGCCTATTGGCTTATTTTTTAATTAACAAATTCACATTGCGATACTTAGAATAATAGTAAAATAAGGGTACATAGGTCTATTTTAAGACGAATAATAACACTAACAATGAGTTGGAAAGACGTGTGCTTCGCCATTTTTATTTTGTGTGAACATCGACTCGTGCATTACATGAAGAAAGCTATTGAAAAGCTTTAACATTTTTTAAGCTTATGTGCCACCAATATCGCGTTAAAAATTTTTATTCGACTTTACATGAAAATAGTGTCATGCTTTAAATTATAAATACAAGTGTCTATAGATACATAAAGAACGAAATATTTCCTATAATTTTCACATAAACAGTTATTAATCTTTGATGTGTATAAACGTTTATTTCATTACATTTTATGTCGAGGAGAATTCATGTAAAATCGCTTCGTACGAGTAATGTTACATCATACAAAAATAATTTTTATAATTTGCCGAATTATCTCGAGAGAACGCGAAGATTTACAAGGTACGTTTTGTGAAACGTTGTGCGATAATGGTGTCGTGTATATACCAATAATGCTGATCATTTACTAACCTACTCAGTAATCCTGCGTTCTCGTCGCCGGTTAATCCGATTAATAGGGCGACTACGATTATGATTTAGCGTTTCATAAGAGAGACGCTGGGTGCACGAGAGAAAACAAAATAACGTTCACACATCTTTCCAACGCATTTCTCTCTCTCCCTCTCGCTCATTATAGCTTAAATATTATTTAAATAGTTCAGTCTGTGAAGATCAATTGACGATCAAGCATTGGCTATTAATTATCACAGAAGATTTCCATGAATAAGCGTAAGTGTTTTTTATAGAAAGACTTAAGATAAAGAGCAAAGCTTCTCAAAGGCGATCGACGATCATTAGTGTTGTTAAATTGGGAATTAATTATCGCCTAGTCGAACATTCTTGATACAAATTGAAAATCGTAGTTCATTATATGTCGAACGGGAATATCTAGTAAATGATGAATCAGTCATTTCGCTTAGTCTTAAATATATCTCAGTAGACTTTTGCAAACTTCTCCAAAATAACGATATTTTTTTATAAGTTATGTAAAGTACATCCGTTTTATAGAAATTACGATTATGTTCTATAATGTTCGTTTGGTTGCCTTGTCGAATTTGTTTTTGACAAACTGTTGCTTGCCGCTTTTGTTTATGAAACAGGCAGAAGATGATTAAATTATAGAGCATCCTTAAGTACTTAGAATCTAACGTTATTGTCAGGTATAATCATGACCATTGACTCGTCTATGATTCTTTCCCGTTTGACTCTCTCGTCTTGAGACTCCTCGATGCGTTCGCCCGCTTGCGGAATATGCCGGTGATAAGATTGGCGATCTTCATCGAGTTGTTCAATTCCAATTCCTTCTCCAATGAGATGATGTTGTGTACAGCTCTGGAGAAGTCCTGGAGAGTCTGCAGCTCCGTAATGGCCAGCGATTGCTGATTACCGATCCTTACCATGTCGCTCTTCACGGTGTCGCGCACATTCAGGCCACGCACCACGCACAGGTGCCGCAAATTGTCAGGCGTTTTCGAAAGTTCAGGGAATCGTATAATTGCGCAAAATCTAACGGTGTTGCCCAGGGCCTGCGGGCGGGCGGTCAGGAAACCTAGCTTCTCATCCCGTTTGAACTTCAGCCTCTGATCGAATATCATCATCAGTTTAGCTACCCTGACATAAGCCCGGCCAATCAGGCCTGGCCGGTTCTCGTTGGTGTGACAGATGATCCTCAAGTGATCCTGAATGTTCACCCACGCGGCTAGATCGCCGGCGGTGGTAACGTATACTCCGCGCCCATAGGGCCAGTGCTTGCCGTGAAGACGTCGGTCGTCGTTCGGCTCGAATTCCGTGATCGGTAACAATAAACCAGCTGCCGCCAATTGTGCCCGTATTCGGCTGGGTTGTTCGAGAATTTCGTTAAGCGTAAAATATGTGCCGGCCTCGTCCTCACTGCTACCTTCTGCCATCAGGTCAGTTATTTCTGGACTCATTAGCTGATTGGTAATTTCCCTCTCGACTTCTTCCAGTTGATTGACCGTCAGAGTCAGTGGCAGGCTGTAATTGACTAGGTTCCGGGTGCACTCTAAAATACCGGCCTGGATATATTTGGTGGTCGGATCTAGATCGTACTGTTCGATCGCGGTGACGATCGTTTCATCCGGCGGCTCCTCTTCGCCCTCTTCGTTTTCGATGTTGAAGAAACGTGGTGGCGGGTGATCGGGTAGGTCGCCGCTCGCGGTTACGCAGTGCAACTCCCGAATGAAGGGATCGAAGAACTCCGTGAAGACGACATAACTTTCGAAGTCGGGCGCGACAGCGCCGTAACCGTGATCCTCGTCCGCGATACTGCTGACGTTCGAGTGGGCGCTGGTGGTCTTGCTGCCGTTGCCCGTGACGGTACCGTACCTTTTCAGGGAAGGCCAGATCACGTCAAAGAGATTGTGATCCATGCGAGTCACACGGTGCTTGATCAAATCGAATACGGGCCGTTTCAGGCAACGAGCGACTAGTGTACCGGCGTTCGACGGGGTCTTCGGTATCGACGTTCGTCGGTTGCCCGCCAGCAATCGAAAACATCGTTCCAGGGTGGCCAGCATCTCAGGCTCGCTCACATCCCGCCGAGCCGAGTAGATATCACCTCCGGGTACTGTACATCTCGGCCGAGTCAGCAGCAGCGACGATTGAAAGAACAGCCGGGTTAACAACCATCGGCGTTGAGAGATGTGGGTTGATGAGAAAAAGCGAATAAGCAAATTTCGCGATAACGTTAGTGACAATGATCAAAGAGTAAATGTTGAAAAATTGAACTTCAAATGGAATATTTCACTTGTGAATAAGTGTACGAGAAGATAAAATTGATTTGTCTTAGAATATTCATGATAATGATTTTTTGCACATTTGAGATGTTGAAAGTTCTAAAGGATAATTATTGCGAAACCAAAAATTTTATCATCATGATGAGATTATGAAGCGACTTTACAATTAAAATTCGATGTTTCTTGATCTTGCAATAATTATATAACTAATGTGTAAATTATTGAATTGGAATAAAAGTAGCGCGAATTTATATCACACCTTAGCTCGATCAACGCGCTGAAGTGTCAAGTGTTGATCGCATGCTATTACGAAAATAATCGAGCAAAGCGTCAAATCAATCCACAAAATTAGAAAGTCAGTAAAGAGAAAACACTCTTGTGCTTTCAATAAGTATTTCGACTACGATTCTTACGCGGTATTTGAGGGACGGCCTGATTGCGCTTGTCTAGAAAGATATAAATCGTGTACTGTTGTGTACGTTGAAACTGGATGTTACAATATAATTGAATTGACAATGTTTGTGTGCGAACGGGAAACAGTCAGTAGATACTTCACGAAATCGCGACACATAGAATATTCGTGCCAAGTGCGACGAAGATTTTTACAAGATTTCAACTTGGATCAGAGCCATTTTTTCGAACACAAAACATGAAGAGTGATATCGCGAAAAGGAGTGCCCGGAGGGAACTTTATGTCGCGATTTTTTTTTATATGTATATTTTGCCGATGGTGCTTTAAAATGCCTCAAATCAAGAAATACCTTTATCTGATAACATTTCGTCGGCGAGCTTCTCGCTAGCTCCGAAATCGCGAAGAAGTTTTTTGTGCGATAGATCGCTTTGATTTTGCTTGTAATAATCCGCCCTTTGTCCGAACTACATGACAAAAGATAAGAGTTCATGGACACTTCGCTTACAAACAGAATATTTGATTCGTGCAAATTCTACTTGTGTGTACTTATTACCATCAAATTAATTTTCTATTTACCATTCTCTATCTACCAGAACTCAATTTTTTTAAATCTTATTATTTAGTTGAAGAGCGCAAATTGCTCTATTCGTGATCGCGGAATTGCGATAATAATAATAATAATAAAAATCGCAATAAAAAATGTATAATAATAGTACTCACATTATCCTCTATTAAAGGATTGGCGCCCAGATGTAGTAAAAGATTATAGTAATGACCATTGTCCGCGTGCGTCGCGGCATAATGTAACGGAGTACGTCCGTCGAAATCGATTGCATTGGCAGTTTCTGGAAACCTCCCTGCCAGGTACCTAAATTAGGTATGAAATATTCAATCGAATGGTGAATCATGAGTTAAGTGCTGTTAGTGCCGGTTTATAAAATGTTGCTCGAACAAAAATCTATGACATAGTGATATGGGATAAATCATGAGCTAATCGATGACGACTGATGGATCTAACAGTTATATAGATATTATTGAATATCTTCTTCACATATCTCCTTTACTGAAACAATGACTTTAAAAAATTGCAAATATAAGAAAAAATTATGAAATTTCAAAACATAGCACAAACACAAGTTGTTAAATATATCCATATGTATGTATATATACATATATAAATATATTATAATATAATTAAACACCTGATGATAGCAGTATTTCCGAAGACAACGGCCACATGCAACGGCGTTGCACCGTGAGGCGATGATTCGTTTCGCGCTATCGCGAATTTGCGTCGATCCAATGCGCTTTGAAGATCGCGAAGATTTCCCTCTCGTGATGCCATGTGAACGGCGTGGATTTTTCCCTGATATTGCAAAACGATATATTTGTAAATATATTTTGTATATATATTTTATAATAATACGTCTATATATTCCACTCTTGCGTTCTGTTATTGTGTAATAATGACATACCATATAAGTCGGAACATTGTCGACGAAAGCCTGGAGTTCAGGATTTCCAACTTGACGTCCGACTAATCGTCGGCCTTCACCATTAAGAACGAGAGCTGCTAATTGTTCCATATTGCCGGTTTGAAGTAGATTTTCCACTTCTGGATCCCGGGCCATACTACCCTCGGTTAATTCTACCTCCGCGGGCTCCTTGTGCTCGCCGATGATAACCTGCTGTCATATTCAGGTACAAAATCATGCGCGCGACTAGACACATAGACGATCGATAGCAGATATTAATCGCATGTGGGAATTCTACATGCGAATCGATCGTATGTCTCTTGCCGCGCCTACGCATACTCTACGTATGTGTGTATGGCACACAGGGTGTCCGTCTAAAAAAAACATTTGCTAGTAACTCTCACTGATAACTCAAGTCTTACAAGTAGATCTAAGGAATCGACCTAAGGAAGACTTTCTTTTCTTCATTTTATTGAAGGAAGTGAACGGCAAATTTTTTCTCAATTTAAAAAGCGTTATTATTGAACGTAATTACTATTACATGTCAATGTAATTACTATTACATAATTATTACATAATGTTGTAATCCCAGGAACGGACATAGATTGAGATATCCCGGCTTCTTCTTTGTATTATACAAGACGCAGTGCAGTGATCGTGACAATTTGATTAAGACAATACCTGCTCTTCGTCTTGTGCAGGATCGTCAACGCCGGAATCGCCGGTACTAGGCTCATTTCTTTCTTCGTATTCGACGGTTTCGTCATTGGCAGAGGTTTCTTCGATCTTTGGAGAATCCTCGTAGATATCGTCCGTATCAACAGCGGCCTCAGGTCCGTCTTCCTCGTCTTTCGTTGGCTCCGCGACAGGTCCAGTTACCACATCGTCATCCGATGACGCCTTCTCTTCTTGCTCCGCTTCGTTCTCATTCGTGGCATCTTCTTCGTTATTTTCCTCGTTATTTTCTGTGGCCTCGTTTTCGTCTCCCCCGTCGTTCACCTCATCCTCGTCTCCATTCGGTGTTTCTTCCTCGTCTCCATTCGGAGTTTCGGCTTCTTCATTCTCTTGCTCATCATCGGCTCTCTGTTCCACCAAATCTCCCATATAATCTCCCATATCAATAATCTGGAATTATGAAGTGGAGGTTCCTCCTCCCGTCTCGTATCGGAGAAAAAAAAGAAAAAGAAACTCTCTAACTACTCATTCCGACTACGACACTACATTTTAACCGGGATGCCATTCTATGTCCGGTAACACGTGATTTGATGGTGCACTAAATAATTATTAATCAATCACAAACGTGTATTATACAATAATAAATATATTGAATCCAAGCTTAGACAGGCAAAATATCGTGCATATAACTTGGACAATGATGACAGATATACCTTCTCGTCCGAATCCTTCATTGTGGATTCGGCGCTACCAAAAGCGCTATCGTCACTGCTAACCTTTTTCATGCCTCGCGTAATGGGTCCTCCCTCCAAGATTTTCCAATCCCAATTTTTCGGATAAGTATCGGAAACTCGGGGTGCGTCCGGTATCAACGACAAATTCGACAGATCTACGTCCGAAGGGCGATTCTTGTAAAACGCAGGCGCCTTTTGTCTCTAATGAATAACAAAATTTACAGGGTATAATTATGTAAATCATCTTATCAATTTACTTTTTCTTTCAACTACAAATAGTCGACTAGTACTCACATTATCCAATTTACTTTCATCGGCTCCGTGCTCTGTCAGGAGATTGTACATGACGCCGTCGTCTTTAAGAGCAGCTGCATAATGCAGCGGAGTCTTTCCTTCGTTGTCCTGAGCTGTTACCGTTGCGGGACATCTTTCGAGGATTTCACTCGCGATATCCGTGTATCCCAAACCAGCAGCCTTGCGATGAGAAAGATAGGAGGCATATTTTTCGCTTTGACTTTCAATAATTGAAAAAATTCATTAGACTTTCGTTGAGAGAACTTACCTTGTGTAAGGGATTTAAGCCATTGCCATCCTTGCCGCACAAAACGATGGGTGAAATAGGTTCTTCCAATTTCTGCTTGAGACCTTCCAAATCGTTATTAATGACTGTCGCGTGAATATCTTTTATTGTACCCTGTCGAAATCATAATTTTATTTAATAATTTTTTAGCTATGATATTAATATTTTCAAAAATAATTGGAAAATATATGTAATTATTGTATCAGTTGTTGATGTACCATAATAAAGGGCATAGCCTCTAAGAATTTTCTTATTCGCGGATTGTTGCTCGTCTCACATCGAAGTTTAGATCCATGTCCTTCCCACAGTACTTGCTGTAATTTTCCGATATCTTTGTTGTGTATCCATATCCTGATATTGGACGGCTTAAAATCCATATCTGAGCATGAAGTGAATGTTACGATTTAGACTAATGTCAAAATCATGAAAATTTCACAAAATTCACATAATCATCGTAAAAATATTATATAGTATAAGATAACTCAACACTGTCTTTTATAACTGATTTAAATAGTGAAGCATTTGTAAACGATATGACTCCTCGAGTTGCATATTACAGAAACGTTAAATATTTAAAATTCTCGAAACAAGAAATCCATATATCAATAAATATTAAATGCCGACATAATTCCGATAAAGTGATATGTATATTCTTTATCACGGGAGAATCCTGAATTACATTAGAATGATACATATATATTCTTTATCACGGAAATGTCGAAAAATAGAATTAGAAAGTCTTTCTACAGACCGATGATATTTTTAACAAATTTATTTAATCTGAATCTAATTTTCTCATAATTTCGTAAAAATAGTTAGTTATATTTGTATCAATCATTATTTGCATATTTAAGATGCGAAATTTGATCTAATCGGTATTCTCCGCAAATACCTACATCTAAAATAGTTCTGCCCACTATATTCAAGAATACCTATTGTATATTAAAAATGAATTAGACGTGGTTCGGTTCGATCTATTGATGCGCGTTTTCGATAATAGTTACATGCACGCTACATTAAATGTTTCATATCGTCTTGAATTCGCGGATAGTGAGCTCAAATGCGAGTTAATAAATTTTCTAAGAGGTGGAGCAGTACACGGAGTTTGTCATATTACTGACTCGCTCCGAATTGCGCATACAGTGCATATAGATATTACGTTAGCTAAAGGGAATTCGTAATACTTGTATCTGTTTACAACTCTTTTGCCTGTCACGCTTCGGTGTTTCTAATAAAATTATTATTGCCACGCGATAGTTCGTAGAATCCGTCGAGATCACGCAAGATTTCTTAAGGATTAAGTAAATGCAAAAATAATAATGACAGTTTATTTGTGAGAAAATATAATGATTTAATAAGTAGTTCTAATTGTGCAGGCAACAAATCTCTGATTTTATAGCAAAGGAAAAATAATTGTCAACTAAACTGTTTTTATGAACGATATAACTAGATCTTTTTTAAAATTTATTATTTAAACTGTGCGCAAGTAAGTAATTTAAACTATCTATATCACGTGCAAGCAAGAATTTATTATGTACAATCGGATAAGAGAAGACGATCGTTGGAATATATATTTACAGGAAATTGCTTTGACTTCAATTCTCGAGCGTAATTGCTAGCATGGCGGCACGATCGAAGAATAGAAGATGAGTTCTTATCATTGACGAAATTAGAACTCGACCGTTATTACGACGATAGGTCGATCCACGACCTATTTACGTAGGCGAAGTCACTTAACGAGCGGAAAAGTCGTTCCTTCCCATGTAATTACCTTACATTGCAATTTATTGCACTTTATTCTGTTATCGTTAGCGTTATGAATAATTAAGATGTTAAAATGAGTAGAAAAAAATTCGTATCTCATCAAGTTGTGTATCTGCAATATGTTTTGCTCTTTCATTTAAGTTGTATAATTCGCACGGGGTGAGCACGATAATTCTTCGTTTCGACCGTGTCGCTGTATTGAACGCCGCAGTTAGCCTTGCTTTACGAATTTATGTACTATTGATTCTTCACGGTCATTAGAAACGGATATGTGGGGTATAAGGCGAAGAATCTATATCCGCGAATGTAGGAAACAGGCGAAAAACGTTATAGCATTCCGCCGGTCACAAGGTTGCCCATCAATTCGCGATGTTTCCTCGAAATTGTCTTAACGACTTGCAGGCGAACCAGCGAGATTAATGTAATATTTAAACATGCTTATTCATGGTATTGAATGTAAGAAGTGAGAATGTGATATGTATATAATTTAACAATGCAAGACACGTAAAACGTAAAAGAGCATACTTTGCTTATCTACTTGTTTCTTAGAAAAGGAAAATATCATGTATACCTTGCGGGATGTGCAGGGAAAAAAGTATCTCTACTTTTCTTTATATTGCGAATTTATCTAATATTTTTATCTCTTAAAATAGATATAACGAATACTCACTATCTCTTGCGGTACTTTTCCTACGTCGAGTCGACATCTCCACTTCCGGTAATTCTATCTCCGCCGAGTGTTCCAGGTAATAAGAGGCCGGGTTTCCTTTCTTGTCACATATACTAGCGTCACATCCGCCTTCTATGAGAGTATCCCAAATCGAATCGAAGTCTTTACACGCGCAGCAGTAATGTAGAGCCGTCCGTCCCTCCTAAACAATGAAAAATAATGTTATATGAAGTATAATCATAAATTAAAATTTTTCGAGATTTATGTCTTCGGCGAAAGGCAAGGGTGTTGAACAAATATATGCGCCAGGATTGATTTATTCTGGATCAGAATTGTATCATTCGCTTTCGTGCATTTGCATGACAGTGTAAACTGATGGCTGGCGAGGAAAGAACAGGTGGTTTACACTTCATTATTATCAACGTCACGCGATGCGGGACTGTGATAAACGTTGCTAGGAAGTCGATTATTCAGGAGCGTCTTCTCGAGTGAGTTGACAAACGTT
This sequence comes from Tetramorium parvispinum, assembly GCA_011638315.1. NCBI lineage: Eukaryota > Metazoa > Arthropoda > Insecta > Hymenoptera > Formicidae > Tetramorium > Tetramorium parvispinum. Next base: position 9,889 of record VBVR01000340.1, on the reverse strand, counting down.
TGCGTTGTGACACGATTCCGTCGTATAAAATAGGCCTCGCGAACCATGTGAATTATAGAAGACAGCTGATCGAAGCTAATACTCGTTACGGTCCGTATATAGATTAGGAAATTAAGACAACCACTGTTTTCGGAACAGAGTCATTTAAATGGAAAGAGGTTTATTGGATTAGTTTTACGGTCACGAAAACAGTTACGTTAAGCAAGTTTTTTTTTCTTATTATTGTTGTTTAAAATGCTTTAACTCAAATCGATCAAATATACAGTAAAATATTTCTTGTGGTGCTTGTAATTTGTTTTTACGGTTCATGGATAGCAATTGTAAAGAAAACGACGTACTCTATCTTTTTGTTGTGGCGTAATAGGGTAATTTTCTATAAGCCAAGCAACAATCTCGGGGTGATCGTTGTAAACGGCTTTGTGTATCAAGGGCACCCCACATAAATCTTTCGCGATCGCCAACTTTTTCTTCGGTTCCTCAGCTATTAGCCTCTGCGTTTCAGCTAATGAGCCACGCGCAACGGCATCGTGTACTTGATAGATCTTCGCCTAAAAAAATTTAATGATTAATTCTTATCGTTTTCTTTTAATGAAACTTTCTCAGCCTGCAAATAGGTTTTCAGGGGGTAGAGTTTGGTAGAGCTCTTTGTAAATCCTGTCTAATTCATGATGATGATTTTACTTACCAAATAGTTCGGGAGTCCCTTTAAGAAGATACGAGTTCTAAGATCTTGTGACTGTTCGCCTAATAAGCGTTCACCCCGACCCTCCAACACGACATTTTCGAGTTTTTCGAGTTCGCCACGATGCAGCCAACCTCTTACGGCTGAATGCATTTGAACCTCTGTAATAAAATGACAATACTATAATTTAGAAGATAAATATTATGAGTGTAAAAGAGTCATGACATAATTAATTTATAAAAGGATCAAAATGATTTTTACAAGCACACATTCTATCTCATATTCTTTATAAAATATGTAATTGTAATTGCTATTAATAGTGGAATTGATATTAATAATCAGCATAAGAGCTTTTTAATGTTTTACAATCTATAGAGGGCAGATAGATTTCACGAACATTTCCTCGTTGCTGGCTTCTTTTCGTTATTGATTTGCATGTTCTGCAGCATTCAAACATATTTTCGTTTACATATTCATAGTATGTGCTTTATGGATGATTGGCAAGTCAGAATGTAATAGGGATATTCATGACACGCGAAACGTGATATTAGGTGAAAGCGCGCATAGAAATGTTCTAATATGTAGTCAGGAAGCTTTAATATGTAATTTGTCGGGAGTTTATGTTCCGACAGATTCTTTTCAATTATTGAAATATAATTATGCGAACTATTCTCGCTACACCGCAAAAGATCGCGTTATGTTGCGATGCGGTTTCGGCAATTACGTCGCGGTAATGATTTCATTATATTCACTATCGTACTGAAATCTCGTCGGCTCTTCATTCAATAAACGTCGTGATTAATCCGGGACGTGCTTGGACTTTCCTATTGCAAAAACAATCGGTGAATTCCCTGTTTCTTTTTAATGTCAATTTAATGTCAATGCGTGGAATTCAATAGAATGTAAACACATTGCGGATTCTACACTACATTGTGATTTATACGGTTCCATTTCGTTCGATGCCAATAGCCATTGTCATCTATNNNNAATATGATTGATTAATATCCGCAAGATAAAATTTTTCATACAATTGTATGTGTGAGTTTCCAAAATAAATTCCACATCTTTTCATAAAAAAGCACAATCATTAATATTAATTAGTATATGATATCATTTTATACTCTTGAAATATAAAATACTAATGCATTTATCTTTAAAATTTAAACAGAGTAAATGGATAAAGAGAAATTAAATTGTGCCTTTTAAATTTTAATTGAGAATGTGGCAAAGCAATTAATATAATTTTGCAATTGTATTGATTACTTTTTATATAAAATCTAATATTAAATAAAAACGAAAGTATAGGTATATGAATTTTCATAAGAAATTAACATGCTTGTTTGATATGCAAATTCAAAAATTAATACCAATCAACAAAATAGGACTAATCATATTAAGCTTTCAACGGATATTTGTGCTGAAATGTATGTAAAAAGATGTTTCTCGTTTAAATTGTTATAAAAAAAATATACGGAAGAATAAAATCGGTCAAATTCAGTCCGCAGTGCTTTACTTGGCAGTGTATCGAAGGAAAAGTAGTACCTGATCAGCTCCGATTCGCTCCTGCTGTGTGACCAACATTTCTATCTCGATCAAACGGACTGTGCAGATCGAACTAAGTGCGTAGCAGCGCGTTCTAAAAAGAAATGACACACGGACGTCGCGACGCTGCGACACGAAGAAGCGTCGCGCGTCGAATGAAGCCGACGCTCGGCGTCGCGACGCCACCTGTGCGAACCTGTTTTCCACAGGCGGAATGCCTGTTGTTTCGAAGGGTTTTTAAGGAGGATGATTCCTTGTATTCATCCACGTTTGAACGAATGAATAAATAATTAATGTCAAGAATCCATGCTAAAACTACTTTGACAGTCGTTGTTGATTTCTTCCGGTAGCATTGCATTCTCTTTACCTGAGAATAGAACTGCGTTCGATCGTCACGGAATAAGCGATGCGCCATGTGTTTATCCTTCACGGGCTGCGTCAATAACCGCGTGTCATAGTAGTAAGATAAATTATGATGTTCTAATGATAGAAACACTGTCTTGAGAATTTAGTAAAGTTTTTCAAGAGTCTACATCGTGCTATAATTTCCCAGCAATCAGTATTACATCTTTTTCTTGATTAATAAACAGACTAATAAAAAGAAATAGATTTAGAGAGAACGAAATAATTACTAATATCACAGAATATATACAGATATGTTTTAATCAAGCTCATTCTTCACGATAAGCTGCTAATCAAACAGAGTAATCCCATTATACAGACGACATGCGTTGACATTATTAAAATTGTGCCGCAAGGTCAAGAGCATAAATATTCCCTTGATATAGAGAGGACTTTTTTTCACGGAAATATGCGTTAGTGTATAATTAAGACTAAATGTGCATAACTGAGACTAAATGTGCGATACTTAACAGTATAATTGATATCGCAGTAATTGACATTGCAATATCTAATGTAATGAAATAATTTCATTACATTACATTTCATCAGAAACGAATTCATTATGAGATGTATGATGTTCTCTATTAATCGAGCAACGTTGTTTGATACGAAAATAGCTTTAGTCAATATCTTCGTGAAAGAAAACTTTCAGGGATGGTCTTTATCTCTCGTTCATCGGCGCTGTCGCAGTAGCCCTGACAGGATGGTCGGCTAAGAAAACGACTAATGACTATTATATTTCGTCGTGTTTTAATTTTCTATCTATTTCTTTCGTTTTTATGTGTCTTTCGTTTTTATGTGTCTTACATTTTCTAATCTTACTTATTTCTGTGATATTATTTCCCATATCATGCTGCAATCGATGTTAGTGGGTACGGTGCAATGACACATCGATCATGCTACGGCTTATATCTCTATGTTGCGAGAACTCTTCAACTGATTTTACTTTTGTTGAAATGTACAGTATGTTGTAGTGAAGATAATTTAAAGATATTGAAAAGCTTATGATATATTAAACGAAATCAATAATATTAAAAAATATTAAATTATATTATAACTAATTAGATTGAATTTGTATTGATTAGATAAAAAAACATGTATCATACGTGTATAACAACATATAGTGTACAATAATAACGTATACAACTATACATATTGTATTTTATGATCTAAAACTACAACAATTACCTTTTTAATCGCAGTTCCAACAAGAAATAAGATAATGTCGAAGTCGCCTTTATAATATTGCGAACAAATGTGTCGCCTCGTATATTATTTAATGAAAAATCCCATTTTCATTTCTTAACGGATCGTTGATAATTAATAGCACTCTTTAATTCGTTATTGTATTGAAAACGTCTCTCTGATTTATCGTATTACATAACACCTTTTATCTTGAATTGAAGCATGACACGTTTGAAAGCTACGAGTAACTTCATAAGACTGACGATGCATAGCTTTCCACGTGTCCTATTCACCCAAGTTTTATATTATTTACGAGAGGTATAGTTCAAAAGTAGCTTCGGTGCCATAATGCCATGGAAGCGTCAATCTACCTTGTTAATGATCAATCTAGATAGCCGAATATTTATTGTTCCACGTTTAAAAGTTCGCAAAAAAACGTTGCGCGTACGTTAATATATATTTTTTTTAATCATAAAAATCCATGAGATGTGTTGATAAAAAAATATTCTGTAATAAATATAATATAAAATATGTATAAACATATAATGTATTTTACTTTCTTAATGATAATCTATTTTTAAATAATCGATTCTGTTCAGATGTTGAAATTTAGGACAGATGTATTATAATTATGTTGCGTAAGAAAGTGTTTGGTATTGCTAGCTATTATGTTGCGACTTGATACATTATGTGATGGACAATTTACATAGGAGGACAGGATATATGTTGTGCACGGTGATTTCGATTTCCTTTTATTTATTAGAATGTACTCGGAAGTGATTGAGTAAATTGTCAAGCGTTAGCAAATTCCGATCGTCAGTGTATCAAGGTGGGTCAGCTTTAAAAGGAGAACTTGGCCATTCGGCGATCAGACCGATTATTGCCACGAGATCGTTACGAGTTGTGTTGTATTTGATTACAAAAATGTTCGCAATTTTCACGTTTTTCTTGTTTCCCATGGTTCTCGCTACTGGTAAGTGATTACTTTTAATATTTTTGTCAAGAAATTTTATTTTTAGTGATTGAATCTTTCAAGTGTTTAACTTCGCCCGAATACTTAATGCTCACAATTAGCATAATTGACTTCAGACAAGAACTTGAACAGGACAGACTTGAAATGTATGGGACATGCTTTCCATAATGTGTCTCTTTCGGCATATTATCCCGTGTTTGGGACAGACGATAAACATAATCACTTAGATGACCAAGGAAAAATGTTGAACACTCTTCAGGTATATAACCATGACAGACGCAGTATGGCATCCGGTGCAAAAAAGATTTGCAGACAATTCTCTCTGCTATATTCAAATTTATTTTAGGACTATCTCGATGATCGCACTCGTTACGTCACCGTCGCCGGTAATTTAAGATCTGGCATTCCGTATGGAACAAAAGTATGCATAGAAAAGTTGAATAAGCAATTTGGGAGACAAATTCACTTGCAGGTGCGTAATCATATTACCTTTAAGACTATGAAAAGATATTTCAGGAATAATATTTCTCACATAACACATTGACAATATAAAAAGAATCATACAATTGATTTCATCTCACACAGATAAGGGACCAGATTGATTACGAGAACAATGATGCCGGACTCGATTTCTCGAGGTTGGAAATTTGTGTCAGAACCGAGGAGGATACTTATGATACCTATCTCAATGGTCTTGTTACTATCCATGTATAATAATCATATAAAAATAATCATATAAAATCATATAAAAAAAATTATAATGTACTTGATTGTTAATCGCCAATATAATACTATTAATATTTTATAAGATGCGCTAGTATGCGAATTGAATTAAACTATATTTATGTAAATGTATAAAAATATATATGTATAAACAAAGACTACTTGGTTTATTTTTACAAATACTTACATATTAATTTGATAAAGCGACACAGTAACAAATTTTTATGTTTATGAAGTCAAATATACTAGGAATTTCATAAATATTCGTATAATCGTCAATCGATTAAGAAATCACAGTTTACGACTTTCGCATTATTTTGTTCGCAATTGATAAAAAAGATTGTTGTCATAGATCGTATGTAAAAACGATAAGAATTTAGTTTATTCACTTTCCGACCAATTAGACCACGATTTTATCATTGTATAAAGACTGTCTCCGGGACATGCGGTTGCCCAGGTTTGTCGATGTCCAAGAAGCCTGTAATCAGTCTTTATTTCGCCGTTTTCTACTCCTTGAGTGATCAAGTTAGCTACTGCTTGTACCGCCGCTGCGTTTGGTGTTCGTTCTAATGAGAAAAAGCACGTTAGAGAAATACATATTACGTACAAACAACACTAATAACAAATCCGTGTTTCTTATATTACTTACTTGTATAATTTCCGATGATACAAATTCCAATACTCTTCCTATTGAAAGGTACAGAATGGGCACCTTGCTTGCCCCAACCGCGACCTTCGTAAACATTTCCATCTTCACCGACTAGGAAATTATAACCAATATCGGCCCATCCTTTTCGGTTCATGTGGTCATTCTTGAAATAAAATTTGGTAATTATTATATGAGGTGCAAGTATCAATAAATTTATTATTTATTAAAATGTAAAAAAATCGAAGCAGAAATGAATCTATTCTATTTAATAAAGAATACACTCGTTATAATCTAAATCTAAAATATTGCTTAATTGAATCATGTATGGTTATTTGTATATAAAGAGACAACAGATAAAAAATTTGTTGTTCAGAAAAAGTTTTGTTTTCTGATATTAATTACCTGGAATTGTCTCACTTTTAACTGACATAAAGCTTGAGTTTCGCAACCGGTGCCAGTTGAATGGTGAATAATTACGTAAGGCGCTGGTTTTAATTTCAGATTGACAGCTGGCGATTTCGCTGCTCTAGCGCCCCATTGCGCTCTAGAAATTATGTTTGGGCTAGCTAAAAATAAGGTTAAAATTAGAAATGATTCTGCTTCATGTAAAAATATAGCAACAAGTTTCAATTATATTAATCGTTTAATTCTAAAATTTAATTTATTTTGTTCAATTTAGAAAAACTTATTTTAATGGCGCTTTTAATATAAGACTACAAATAATTGTTTTTTTTTTTTAGAAAACACGCAAAGATTTACGAACCCACATGCTTTTTATGCGTGTGTCTTCTTTACATTTTACGTGAATAGAATACTTTATATCGCTCGGCCGGAAATGTTGTTTCTCAAACAACAATTGAATACTAAGAATCGAATCAATGTTATTAGTTATTATAGGATAACTGCACGCGTGCTTCTAATTTTTTTCCTTATCTCAAAATAAATATATAAAAAAAATATTTATAAAACATCGAAGAGTAAAAACATTTCTCAGTTACAAATATTGTCGCGACTATTTTCTATGATTATCATATTCTAGCTCGAGGGAGAATTATTTAAATCGCAAGTAATTCTTAATCATTGTGTTGACGTAATAACAGTTAATAGTAATAACTTGGGACTCTTGATGCGAGATGCTTTCATAATAATTTATCGAAAATCGATAAATATGTATTTTTCTTTATGTAAATAGATAACAACTTGACGCGCATGCACATACACTATTAATCATTTAATCGGCAACAGTTAGTGTTTTCCTATGACTCATAAAATAATGATTGATTAAAAAAAAGAGAGGTACTAGGATTGAAAATTCATTTGTCAATAGCGCTTAGTTTCATAATAATTTTATATCTCGTCGCGCAATTACTTGCAATTATTATTGTGTAAAATCAAAATTAATTTATATTAACTGTTTTTGACCAACTAGGAATAAAAATTTTACTATGTTTACGAAAGAAAATTCACATAAATAATTTTTTATACGCAACTGTGAGAAATATCTAATGATTTCGATGATTACGGAGATCACAACAAAGTGTACAACTTAATTCGCGGAATAAATAATATATTTAATGAATTACTGGCAGCAGTTTCCTGGCAGACGAATGTCACGTAGACCGTCGCAAAGATTAATGCCGTCGTCGTCGTCGTGATGTACATTTCGACTTGTAAAGCGATACTGATGTGCCACATGTGACTTGGCATGCAATATATAACCGTTTTTAATTCAAGATATTGCTCTCGGGACACGATCTCTGACCATATGGCCTGTGATAGATGTATGTATCCATATACATGCATATTTGACGTACTTCCCGGACTTTCCTGCGCATTTTTATCTGACTTACATCTTGGATGAAGGAAGTAGGGGGGATAAACTAACGGGAATTTTAGCACTGGTAGTAGTGCTCAAATCATTTAATTGGAATGTTAACTTATATTTATAAATGTTTATATTTATTACGAGAAAATTTATGTAAACCAAAATTTTTTCGCTGGAATAATTGATTAGATAATATTTTTATTAATAATGGATCTCAAAATAGTTGATAACGGAAACTTAAATATATTTGACATATAATTATACATTTATTCAATATATACTCATAATTATTTAAACTTACTACAAATGGGACTGATTTTATAATACAAATTTATTTATTGTACACAAATAATATTATATACTAAATTTTAATATTTATAATATTATATACTAAACTATCTATTATTAACTAGTAAGAAAAGCGAAACAACGCAACGATCATATATATTTTAAATGCGTATAAATGAAAATGATAGTTATAAAAGACAGTATGTCGTTAATCATATCGTTTAAAAGAAACAGGCTCTCTTAAGGAACATTAATAAATCTAGTCGCACATATTGACTCAATCATATGATGCAAAATCAATATTGACAAACGCGTATCATTCGATTTGCTCGCGCCTCGTTCAAAGCTTTGATTAACACTAACAGTAAAACGCATTACAAAAATTAGCAACTCGGATTTTTATCTTGTCTGATCTTTCTGAACTTTGCTTGAAAAATATTATTTATGTATAATGAAGCTGCGATTATGTTACATTACGCGCGGTACCTATTATCTTATCGATTCACGACAAAATGCTTTTATGGGCATCCCCGGAAGATGATCACTCTTCGTGATTGATTAACAAATTGTTCGAAAGTAACTGACAAAAACGTCTTTTTTTTCAGATTCACTACCGGGAGATCTTTAAATAATTCGTCGTTGTTCTGCGCTGACGAGAGATTGAGGAATGCAGTAAAAAGGTCAGTTTTTTAAATATATATATGTAATTTTTGCAATTTTTTATAAAAAAATGTCGATCGAAAAAATATTTTTCTAAAAGTCGTATGTACGATCTTATAGTTTATATTTTCAACATATTTGCTAATTAAACAATGGCCATGAAATCCGCGAGCGTAATTTACACTATATATATATAATACTATAGAATAGAGTACCTGAGAAGATTTTATCAGAGTATTCTATACGAAATTATGCTAGAGACAATCGTGTGCGGCACCGTGATATTTTGATTATTATTGTCGCTAATTAAATCCGAAAACCGTGACCTCGGAGCATATACTGTTGTAACGAGCATAGCCATGTAAAACTGCACGCGAACCAAGTTCGAAAGTGACATTGATCTCGTTTGTCGAACTTGCGTGACAAATATTTATGTCATATATTCTAGAATAGTTTGTTTTTTTAACGATATATCGAAAACGTGTACAAGCTTTGTATTGTACCTAATGACAATTTTATCGATGACGTCTTAACTACGATTAAGTATACCTTGGCGTGGGGAGTTTTAGCATACGGGGTCACCATATGTCGGGGAATTACCGTCGTGAAACAGAGAAAGTCGTTTTTCTGTTAAACAACTTAAACGACTGTTCACGGTAGCGAGAATATATTTCGCAATGATAGTAGCAGAGGTAGCCATGGTTATATTCGGTATCTAACATTCCGAAAAATTATTATATACATGTAATATAAAATTAAATTCCGTTTACTAAATAACGTAAACGGATTTTCAGAAATTATACTGACATAATCAGACTCTTTTTATAAATAAAAGAAATATGTGGCACGTCAGTAGTAAGATCTTGTAAGTATCCTTTCGAATCAAAATGAAATGAATTTTGCAATACTTATATGTTTGTTACGCCACTACTTTGTTCTATACTTAGGATTCATTGTAAT
>VBVR01000339.1:0-55642 GCA_011638315.1 Tetramorium parvispinum | reverse complement strand
CTCATTACGCAATATATTAGACATTATATTTTAAAATTAAAATGAGGCTAAAATTTTTCTGCATGCTTTCCTATCTGGGTAGTAAGATCGAGTTTAATTAAAAAATCTACAATAATTATAAAAATTTATTACTAAATTGATTATTAAAACTAATTATCATGCAATTACAAGAAAAATTATCTTGTTCACAAAATATATCATTTTATCATTAATAAAATGAGCAATATTATAGACTGGAAAAAGTTTCATTATAGCTTCTAGATAATTTATCATGGGTTGTTATACATTTACATATTTTTAAAAAATTCTTTCTTCAAACTCAAAGGCTCAAAGTTCAATAAATGAGCAACATATTACTCTTGAAATGGGAATTACTGGTCAAAACCAAAACTGTTCGAAGACAAATAAATAAAATCAATTTAATTGGCTTGTTAATCGATAATATTTCCAATTAGTGGCAAGAATCGTAGCGTATTTGTCACGTATGATGCTGTCAAGAAATACATTTTAAATAAAATAAAATAAATTTTAACTAAATCATTCCAATTAAAATAAAATCAGTCTCATTATATCACATATAATCGCCACTCTATATTATAAAATAATACAATAATAATAAGAACAATGGGAATGCAAAAAGAATGCAAGTAAAATGACATGATAAAATTATAACGTAACTTAACGTATAAAAATTTTTAACAAACTTGAAAAAAATTTCGTATTTCGTTTCGCGAGAGCTATTTCAAGAAAGATATCTATTTCCTCACTCTATATATGGATTCTTACCTGGATTCTTACTTGAGTTACGTCAAAGTTGGAACCAACCGTGCACGTCGCCGTATTCTAGAGATTTGATTTCAGACGTATCGTCGTAGAGAAGAAATACTTCGAAACGAGATGCACCACGTCACTCACAGGAATTCCGATATTGTACGTAAAGGACATTCTACTTTTCGGAGCAGATACGGAATGCGTCCACTGTTGTAATACGAAATCGTGTCTACGACTGACATGTTTGTTTACATCTTACACCGTACTACCATCCTGTACTGGTACCTGTTCAATTTATATGTTTGACCCTCGTGTAACTGATAATATAGCTGAAAATAAACTAAAGCCGAAAAAGTCACTTTCTACTTTTACTGCTGGTATTCCGAAAACCGAATTCTTCGCACGTCACGCCGTGAACGCATGGAATAAAAATGTGACAAATAAATAAGATAATAGAACACAATAGAACAAGCTCTAAAGTCGCAATGCAGATGAAATGATTCGATTCTTCATTGTACGATTTTTAACAATAATGACCAAAATATTTATATATTTTATTAGTTTTATAACTGTTGTCTATTAAAGTATTTAGTTATAAGAATTTTAATTATACTGATGGATTGTGAAACATTCAAATTTTAAGTAACGGCAATTAATCGTAGAAAGATAATTATTCACAATTACAATTATAGAACTGTAAATAAATTGATAAAGAGATGAACAAACCGATTGACAATCTAATCTTAATTTTTCTTCATTGCGCGTTTGTGTTTGCACTGCCATTCACGATTTCTACATATATCTTTTAATTCCTTTTTATTCTGAATTATTCAGCGCGATTCTTCAAAATATTTGCTCTAGTATTTGTTATCATCGCGGGACCCCCGTCGTTTCGCACGTGCTTTTGTGCGAGGAGCGCTAGAAATCTCGCGAAAGTGTTTGTATTCTTATCTTCGGCACGAGTTTACGTTTCCCCTTTTCCTCCTCGCGAAACGATCTTTTTCCGCGACAAACTCGTCCGTGCAACTATGAGTGACATTGATCCATCTTGTAAAAGACGTATAGCTTCGTGGATCTATTTCGAAATTAAAAATCCCAGAAACATTATAGGAAATGATGAGTTCAATAAAAACCGCTATAATAGCCCAACACGATATCATTTTTCCCTAATTATGTGTTACAGGATAAAGACGGACTTTCCTCATGCACTGAGTAATACTCATTGCTTTTAGAGGCCAACCGATTGAATGGAGGAAGCATCACGTATCGTAGTGTATAGAAACACCTGCGAAGTAAATGTTCTTCGTAAAAACGTGTTGAAATGCGGGACAAGATTGACGCGATAGTAAATACACTTGGATATTTAGATTTCGATTGACGTATGTTAGATACTGATAACATCGTTTGTCTAGCAGAATTAATCACGAACTTATCAAACGATAAACGGTGTAAGGCAAATGTAATAAATATCGTTGCGAAATACAAAAAAAGACGGCGCATCTGTGAACATTATTAATTCCTACCATTTTTTAATTTTTGTATAACGCCAATCATATAAATCCGAAATTTTCTGATAGTCGAGATGATTGAAATAGACTGTGTGTCTCATATATTTTTCTTCTTCTTTAAAAGCTGCAATTGACCTCGGGAAAAATAATACAAATTTAAACTATTCCGAGTAAATTTGAAAAATAGTGCGATTGCTTTCGTGATCTTATCAACAAAATAATTCTTAATTAAATGTTATGTTCTTTTTCTCATAAAATATTACGTATAATTAAGAATTATGCTGCAAGTCACTATTCCAAGCTTTTATCGATTTCTCTGATTTTACTTCTTCGTTAAACCTCTCGACGAACGTTTCCTAGTACCTAGTAAAATAAGCACAGAAAAAGTTTTATGAGAAAATATAACATATACTTGTATGATCATCTATGTTACAATATGTATAAATAGCTTAATAATAATTTTTATCGTTTTGCATAATTATCATATTATAATATCAGACCTCTTGATGCGCCAATTTTGATTTCATGTCTTTGTTGAACCACTGTTCATACATCAGTTATATTGCTATTCCCTATTGCTCATAATTAATTAACGAATGAGCATTTTATACTTTTCATATTCATTAGTAAAATTATTTAAGAATTGCCGTTGGCTCTGGCGACATCGCATCCGAGTTTTATTCTTCGCGACAGAGTATATACTTTAACAATAATATCGTAAGCGCTTATTTACACCACATGCTTATGTGAATCATTCACCTTTACATGTTTCACCCTATACAATTCAAAATCTTCGATGTAAAGTTAATAAAAAGTTGTTCGTAAATTTTATGTACAAATTTCCAGGATTTCTTCGAATTATAAAGACTTCTGGGAACAACCTGCAACCGGGAACCTTAGAACGAGAATGTCAGTATCAGTTTTACAGAATATTGTCGCATTACAAAAATTATCCTTAACATTAAGACAATCAAGGCCTTAAGCAACGGCCTTAAAATAAGATCTCTTTGAAATAATAATTATATTAGTATATACGCAATCCTTATGTATGTGAAATATAATCAAGTGCAATATCCTTTGCAAAACTTGGTCTTAAGAAACAATCTATTTGGTATATAAAATACACGGTGAAGTAGACAGCCTTAATTTTTGGAGTTTCGTGAAGCACCTTACGAGATCGTGCAAGCACTTTGCGGCGACGTGTCTTCTGTGACGTTGAGATTATTGTTGTAACTTCCATGAAATACTGACTCTTCGGCGGACAAGAGTGTTTCGGGCAATCGTTCTTCTTCGAGTGGAGCAGTGTTGGAAGCATGACTGATCGATGAGTGCCTCGAACGAGAGAGAGTACCACGTTGATTGCTGCCGGCAGATGGAGCCGGGCTTGGTGAAGGGCTTTCCGGTATTTGTTCCTGTTCCTGCTGTTGCTTGATTATTATCAGTCTGTTTAACAACGATATCTGGCTTTGAATGTTGTACATGAAGGGGCGGTACCCCAAACTAAAATCAGAATATATAATAAATATTTATAATTAAATTGTAGATATTATAATCAGTTTAATAAATGTTGTACATATTAACGCCTATCAATTATTGAAATTAAAAATATTTTCTAGCAAAAATTTAAACTTTACAAGTTATTAAATTAGAAATTTGAAAAAATATATTTGTAGAAATATTTTTCTTTATTGAAAAAATAAATAAACTTCAAGTTTATTTTACACCAACAAATAAAATTAATTTTCAGCATTTAATCGCCACATATGTACAGCACAAAAATATATATCTGCAATAATGTATACATACCATTCCGAATGAGACCATTTGGTCAGTGTGAGTAATCCATCTCTTAAATTTATTATAGAATCGAAAGTTTGCATTGGTGCATGTGCTGTTCTGATGGTTCTAGCCATGGCCGCCGCATCTCGAAGAACAGTAGCTACTACCGCAGCCCATCCTAGACAACTGCCTTCAAGAAACAGTTGTAGTAAATACCTGTTAAAAATGTAAAAATAAACATGTATACATACAAGATATAAGACACAGTAATAATTTTTAATTAAAAAAATATATATTTATACCTGAGCTGTACTTCTGCTCGACCGATTGGTGCGGAAGTCGATGAGGTTGGATTAACTTCTGCAGGGCCCACTGATTCCGGTGAGACCCAACACACAGAGCCAACCATGGAATCTGCATCGTCTCTCCAGGTTGTACTAGTATCGCTAAGAACACTGTTGGCATCTAAAATTACAAATCAAACGCAAAGAAAGAAATTATTAGTGCAAAAAAATCTTTCGCTATAAGAATACAACTTGTATCTGTTCCAAAAAATTTTACACAAACAAAAATTTAATCAAATTACCTCGGAAGATACGACTTACCATTTATCAGATTCGGCGTCAATTTAGCTTCCGCGGTCGGAAATTGTGTTTCTAAGCTGGCGACGGGTGAAACCAACGTTGTATACGGTGGTCTACCGCTTGGAAGACTTGTGTATCCGCTGTCAGGTACGTCGACTACCAAATTTGGGGACAAGGTCTCGTCATCGGAAATTATAGAGTGTAGAGAGGTGAGGCTAGATCTCCGAAATTTCTGCAGCGTTGGCAACGAAAGCGTTGGGTATGGAAATGCAAAATCTTCGTGGACTGTCTTCAACGTGCTCACATAATCGTCAATTTTCGCTGCTCTATCACGTTCTCGAGCGAACCATGTCACTAAATGGAAGTCAAGACGAGCAGCGAATCTACCCAAGTCGGTTAAGCGACGAGCTGAAAGCAATCGCCGAGCGTGACGCTGCAAAATGACATCAATAAAGAACTCCTCTGCCGATCCTTCCCTGCAAAAATATAAATTTGATTAGTTTCAATAGCAAGAGAAAAGACAATAAAATAGAAATTTTACAATTTTGAAATTTATAAGATTTCTTTTAAATATATTTTGTTTTAGTTTGTTTGATTCTTCAATGTTTCAAATATTACACGTTCATATAAACTTTGATATCTATTTTTAAATGAAAAGAAAAAAAGGGTTCTTACTTGTTTTCAGTTTTCTCGTTACTTTTTACAGTCGGAACCGATTTCTTTCGTCTCATAACAACGTTTCGGGTTTTCTCGAGCATAGAGGACGGAGCGACGTCTTTTTCAGATTGCACTTTGGGCGTAACTGTGGTACTATAACTACGGCTCCTTGAAACTTGCATAGTGCCCAGAACCAAGGTCAGATCGTCCTCATGCGGAGAAAGGGGAGGTGTCTGAGGAGGGCCTACTAATTTCGCACTACCACTCCACGATGTACGTGGTGACTCCACGTCATTCGGATCTAAATTTATAAAAGAAATTTATTGTTAATTTTATAAATGTATACTTGATTATATTTATAAAGATTTATAAGATTATTTACCGATTGCTCTGAGGAATCTCACAAGATCCCTCGATAGTTCCCATCTACCTTGCTCTAACGCGGCATCTAACAGTAACGTGGCGTGCTGCCTGCTGACCGAAGATGGTTCTAAATTCTGTAGAATGATCAGATAACTGGCGGCGGTATCGAGTTG
The DNA here is from genome assembly GCA_011638315.1 of Tetramorium parvispinum. Taxonomy (NCBI): domain Eukaryota; kingdom Metazoa; phylum Arthropoda; class Insecta; order Hymenoptera; family Formicidae; genus Tetramorium; species Tetramorium parvispinum. Next base: position 49,807 of record VBVR01000339.1, on the reverse strand, counting down.
CTGACGCTGCAAACAATCTTGCAATAGTTTCTTCGGCGGACCGGCGACGGAGAACAAATACGGCCAAAGCGCGATTTCAGTCTTGCGAGCGCATTGCACGACGGCTCTGGCCCAGACACCGGGAAACTCGCGGATAAACTCCACGACGGACGGTAATTGAGCATCCGGAATAGGATCCTTGCTCGTCGCTTCCTCCTCGAGGACCTCGTGAAGTAATAGTTCCAATGAATGCGGGAAATACGGCAATGCGGAGCACGAACGCGCTATTTCCCACGCGTGGTAACCCAAGTTCCGATGTATCAATTGACGTAGAATCTGATGCAGATACACTTGACTCTGGAATGTAAAGCCATTACATTTAAGTTACAATTATTACAACGTAACGAATAAGATATGAAAATTATTTGCTAATTTTTTGCTTCTAAAACTAATATTTTTTTTAGAGGCAACAATATTTCAAGACTTTCGAATATCGATTTAACACGCCTTTTTAAAAGTGGAATTAAAATTAATACCGTAAGCTCCAATAAATTGAAGGGCAGTGAAAAGGGCGAGTTAGTATCCGACGTGAAGAGCACGGTATCGTTTTCGGCTCCCAGTAGAATCGCATCTTCAAAGAGTATCGCCAACGGGTAAATGCGCAAGTGAAATGGTAACATTATCCGCTTGCTCATGAAGGCATGCGCCTTCTCTTGATGATTACGAAATAGCGGCAACCAAACTCGCATGCCGTGAGCCCCGCAGAATAACCACAGAGCCTCGGTCAAGTGCGGCTTGTCCCTTCTTGAGCGCGATGGTACCCAAACGTTCTCGACGTAGGACGCTAATACTGTCGGCGCGCCGCATGTGAAGAGGACCTCCGAATTGTCGGTAGAATGTTCACGTTGAACCATGAAAAGACGGCCGGAAACGTTCAGCAGGAGACTCTCAGGATGAGGATGACTGCCTGCGGTTTCCGCGCGAATCGAAGTCAATGTTGCGCTAACTACACAACCGGGATGCACGCACAGTCCGCTGATGTCCACCGTTTGTATTCTCGTTAATTCGATACCACCAGCTTCTAAAACAATAGCACGTCCATTTCTTTGAGTGAAGCTTGATAGAGACTTTTCAAAATCAATTTCAAAATGTAGAAGCAATCTTGTACTTACCTACACCGTTTTGTAACACCATATCGTAAATACTAATTTGAGCATTGGCACAAAAAGTTAGAAGTCTATCTTTCGTCGTATTTAGTAGTAGCACCTGCGAAGGCATTCTAATGCTTTTGACATAATTATTATCAAGTCGAGTATCGCGTGGATAAATTCTAATTTCGTCTTTGTCATCCAATATGGAATAACTGCTGGCTATGAGATATCCTTTATGCCATAGCAATCCACCAGTCACTATAAAATCTCGCTCTTGACTCTCGTTGCCGAACAATTTCCATTTTCTCGAGGGTAGAGAATAATGTGCTAAACCTGTTCGACCTGCCACTGCAAGACTTAAACCTTCGCTGTCTATTGCAGTATACTATAAACATAAATACATATAGGTAAATTAACAGATAATATTAAAAAAATATACACAAGATAAATATACACAAGAAAAAAACACTCTTTAAAAGTTTTCTTTCGTTAATGTTATGTAGTTAACGATTATTTATAATTACTTATAATGATAACAATTTATAATTATTTATAATGTTAAATAATTAACAAGAAATAATAAAGTTAAATAATATAAAACTATCAGAAATTTACAATAAGTTCTTTAAACACGTTATTATTATATTTACCCGAATCGGCCAGTTAGAATCGCTGTACTCAGTTGGAATAGGCACAACGAGCCACTGTTTGCAACCGGCAAGTGTTTGGAGCATACTGTCGTTGGGCATTTCGGCGGCAAGATGAAAACCCGAAGCGGTCGAAGATAATCCAGCACCCAAATTTAAATACAATCTATCTTCGCCTTGAAGATACAGATGTCCATGATGGCCCATGCATGGATTGATAGTCAGAGGACTTTTAGCAAAATCCAGTTGAATGAGAGAGCGATTTAAATTAGTCGCTTTGTTGCCATTTTCGTTAGTAACCAAAGATCCGGGAGATTCTTGCAGCATCCACAACTGATAGCCCTCCGCAGACCATTCCATTGTATGGATTTGCAAAGGATTATCGTGTGTCAGATCCACACGTAGGCCGTAGTCCCATTTCAAACTACAGAGCAATAGAGCACCAAAGGTACTCCACAGTGCTAGACCACCGCCCTCCCAAGCTAGAGCAATAGCGCAACTGTCGGGCGTCCATCTGACACATTTGACGCTACCTGGTCGACCTGGATAATCCTTAGAAGATAGACTCAGGGTGTGTGACATCTCTAATCCTCCAGTTGTTTCATCGACATAATATACAACGCCTTCAGAGCTGCAAATTAATCAATATGTTGCAGAGATATCAAAATTATAATTACATTTTATATAACATTTTATATGCTACAGGAGTATTACTGTTGTAATACTAAGAAAATATGTAAAATTTTTCATCTATTAATTTGTAGAATTAAATAATTAAAAAACATTGTGTTAAAGTTAATTAGAAAAGATGATAATAAATTTATAAACTCAAGAATAGTATTGTATAATTGACACTTACTTTTGCCTACCAATGGCAATTAGCCGATATTTATGATTAACCGCGGCGCAAGTAGCATCGTCCAAATCCTGAGCCCAGATTCCCTGCACTTGATTAGGATCAAACTTCAAAGATTGAGCAGTAAGAAATGCGGCTTTGCCATTATTTAGCACAATAGCGAAACCTCCGACGAGAGGTGAATATTCAATATCAGTAACGTAAATGTTGTTCTCTGTAAGTGGCACGGCCACCGTAGAAATTTGCTGATCAATACTGAACGGTATACGTCTCAAATCTAAGGAATAGTCGCGATTCACGGTGCCGTCCCATTTATGGCGCACCACATGGCTAGTTTTCGTCGCTACCATAAGCTCGTCTCTTATACAAACTAACGAACTGATTCCGCCATCAATCCAAGCTGATTTTTCCTGCAAAATGAAGGAAACGAAAGTTAAATCAACGTTTGCGTTCAATCTCGACAAAGCTGAATGATTTAACTGATTAATTAACAACACAGGATTAATTTTCATTTTAAATTTCTCATCCTGCTTAACAACGAAACATTATCAAGTAACTCACAAAGCTCAAGACGAGGGATGGAATGACTTTTTTGATAAATAATTCTGCACTATCCCGTTTCAAGCTGGTAACCGGCGAGTCTCGCTGTTCGTAAAGCCCCCGGCCCTCCGCACTGTTGTCGGAAAGTCTGTAGAACAGCAGGTAGCTGTCTGACGTCGCGATAACCAGCATGCTTGAGTCTGGCCTCCATTGCACCAAGACGTTCTCACCGTGTTGCCATAAAGAATTTGCGGATCGTCTGCTAAATACAATCGGGACACAGGGCTGCAACATAAATTATCCTTCAGAAATTATCAGAATGTAGAGACATTAAAGAAAATTACCAAATCATGTGCAGTTGTAGCATATGTAAGACATTTAATCATAAAAGATGCAAGGAATCACAGAATATATATAGTCACAATAAAATTCATTAAGGCAATGTTCGTTTATTACTGACAGTTCACTGCCAGTCTATAGTTACTAAAAATCTATAATTTATGTCACGCACATTATAGATTTTCAGTACTGGCAGTCAGTAATAAACAAACATTGCCTTAGTAAACAAAATATTAGCAGAATGTCAGTATGCTAGCTGCTTAATAGCTAACATACTAAATTAAACAGATTGAAGTAAAACATTGAAACAAAACTGGCATCAACTACATTTGTATTAATCTTATGTTCTGCCAGCTGAGTTTGTCAACATTTGACAGCAAATCGTTGAGGAATCGAGCAAAATCTGTCGCCTCGTAATCATTTAAGTGGAACCTGTCATTTAAATGGCTCTGAGATAACAGATTCTATTGATTCCTGCAATCATCTGCTATCACATTGTTACATTTCTGCTCGCATTTCTGATGATAAAATTCACAATACAACTTCACAAAATCTATCTTCGACGGATCTAACTACTTCGCTAGAATTGTGTAGAAATCTACAATAATCTCCATATAAATAGTAAAATTTGATATCTCTACTGTTAACATGTTACAAACAAATATTATTATATTTGATTATCGCACAAAGGTTCTTAATTAAAACTAATTATTAATGATATTCTCGCGAGGAAGAGACTCGGGATTGCGAGCTGGACGGACGAAAGGCGTGACGGCTCGCTCCCGGATCGCCTCAATTACGTGCCTTGCAGTACCAGATGACGAGGGCGTCCGCGGTGAGCACGGCGAACATATTCTTGTCCCTGTTGCACACCACCGCGTTTATCTTGCCCTGCTCGCAGGTGTTGAGGACCCGCGGCCATCCTACGGGGAAAAACATGATCTCCGCGTGGACGTCCCGTCGGCTCTTAAATTTCTTTCATGTTTCGCCCACGTCCTCCGCCACGACGCCGCGGGTTTGACAAGTAAACACTTCCTAACCTCGACATAGCGAGATTCAAGCCTCGGATGGAGGGGGAGGGGGAGGGCTCGGTGGCGACCGCCACGCGGCGGTTCGGAGGAGTAGCGCACGCTGCAGCCAGAGAGTTGATAAATTCGAGCACTCGTTGAGACTTATCTTCGGATACGGCAGATAATATATAACAGTTGATAATACACAACATATCTTTTTTAATTATTTTTATGCTTCCTCTTCTCCCGGGCCACCTTTTATACTCATGAAAATTTTTATAAATTTTTCAGGATCGACAAGTTTTTTTTAATAGCACATCTCGTCGGTGTCCCCGCGCCGATTTCCGCGGGCTCACAAGTGGCACATATTGAAGCGTGTATGTTCGTCTGAATATTTGTGCATCGATGACTGACTGCGTAATGCCGTTTATGGCTGCAACCTTGTTTATTTCGACGTAACGTGACGCATTCTTTTATTGCAGATCACGAAAGGAAATTTTCGCAAAACTCGTGAAAACGCGATGTATCTTGAAGTGCACCACAGTTTTCCTGATTCTCGATGCTCTATTAATTTCTGCAGTACTTCATGTTCGATATTTCAACAGTCAACGTAATCTCGTCCGATTGCGTTTCTCTGATATTTTACTAACTTCTGATTTTGGGGATTCTTGCAATTAAAATTTTAAAATTCTAAACGTTCTGGGAATTATCGAGTGTCACCTGTTTCAATATTTTGTTCATCATTTGAGTTCAGATTTCAGCGACACAATTCTTTTAAACTTTTACAAAATTTTTCAAATTTTTTAAACTCGGAAAATAAAAAAGGTATTCAACAATGTGTATATATATATATATTAAAAAGAAATAAGAATAAGAAATAAAACAAGAGGCGATATTAATTAAAAATCTAAAATCATTCCGTGTAAATTCTCTTTTGTCTACACTAATCTATACTAACATATTATAATGCATGCTCATAATTAATGCAATTTTATGTATTTTAGTATTTATACATCCAGCATACATCTTAAATGAAAAACATAATAACATTAAATATTTCAAATGCTTTTTGCATTTAACGAAATGCCTGTATTCGAAACGAAATATTCCACCATTTAATGCACGTAATCGCAATTTACTCGTATAAAAAAGTTGAGGCAAGGGATATAGTGCAAATTGCTTTTAAATCACAATGGATAATAAATAAAACAAAATTTAATGTAAATTATTAAGTAATAATTTATATTAAATATAAATAAAAAATAAATAATTTGCGTACCGTATAAACAAAATATGTATTGAAAATGTGAAAATATTTTCCAAATGTTAACAATATTGTATTGTTTTATATCTCGCGCGATTCTCAAAATAACCTAGAGCATTTAGTTCTTTTTTTTTCATATGAATTTGTGGAGTAAACAGACTAGTTGCCACAATGCATATTAATTCTCTCATTTACTTAACTGTTACAATTAAAAAATTCTGGCCTATATGCACGCTGCCTCGAGTTTCATACATACCATTAAATAAATTGCGTTTACGTATACTTTACGCGTTTATCGAACAGCAATCTTTCTGAATCTTCATAAAAGTGTCGATGTAGCATCCGAGGTTGCACAGGTTGTAGTAAGGAAGACGAGGAGTCGGATTTGCTTATACTGGTGATAGTGAATCACCGGCATCTCGTTTCCGCAGCTTCTTTATTTTCGCTCATACTCGTCATCGCTGGTATTTATATGTATGTACAGAAAGCCGTTAACCAATATTGTTTGTAGAAGAATTGCGGGGAGGTGAAGGATGCGGAGTCATTTTCTTTTTTTTTTTGCGCATGCACTTCCTGTTTGACGTTAGTTGATAAAAGGAATATTTCGTAGAAAAAGTTTTTTCCCATCAGGATACTTGAATTCGTCTTACCTATAATTGAATGGAAAGATAATTAGAGGAAACAACAGGTCCCATATCCCAACGAAATCTACCTTTGTTCAGGCCTACTATCCATGTTTTCTCTATTCTAAGTTTTCTGAATCAATAGTCTGAACGATTAATATAAAAAAGCTACCAAGAGACAAACTGATACGGACATCGCCGTGATATATATTATTTTTTCTTCTGGTCAGATTGTATAGCTACCGTAGATGTGAGAGGCGATAAATGAGGCGTTTCTTCAAAAGGATGACAAACTTGCCAATCGAGTGACGATGTCGACAAAAAGTAATAATGACATGTTCCTTCTCGAATATCGGATATATACAGAATTTATTTCCGTATAGTAATTAGAAAATATAATTAAGCCGCGCTAAATTATGATGTTCGTTATGAAATAGTTGGTAGGTGTACGTTGTTTACGATAGCTCGCGCGAAGTTCGCTCTTCCTCCTGGCGAGACTCCCACGAGACGAAAACACATATCGGCCAGCGGTAAAATGTTCCCGTGTTCTTTCCTGCGAAACTCCTTGCGGTGAAAAAAGTGCCGGAGCCATTTCGACAAGCGAAACGTCCGCGCGCCGAGGTAGCGCGGTAGCCGCGCGATCTCGCATGCATGAAGAGCCAATCTTCGCGATTGGATCGTTGTCTTCTCATTTCCGATCGTAGCTCGCGTCAAGGTCCTCACTAGGAGCTCCGCTATAAACGATGTTGTCAAATTCGTCTCCTGCGAGTCAGGCGAAGAAGGGTGAGTTACGTCGGCTGGTGTACGCTGTTGTTCGCCCGGCGGCATATTCGCACGGAAACTATCGGTGTATGCACGGAAACTATTACAATAGTTATTTCTTCTTCTGGGCTTTCTCAGCGGCCTTGGTGACTTTGCCTGTTTGATCCTTAAAGGTGACAGCCTTGATGACACCGACGGCTACTGTCTGACGCATGTCACGAACAGCGAAACGTCCCAAGGGCGGGAACTCCTGGAAAGCCTCCACGCACATCGGCTTGCTGGGTACCAATGTGACGATGGCGGCGTCACCAGACTTGATGGCCTTTGGATTTTCTTCGGTGGTCTTGCCGGTACGGCGATCGCACTTCTCCTTGATTTCCGCAAATTTGCAGGCAATGTGGGCAGTATGGCAATCCAATACAGGCGTGTATCCGTTGCTGATTTGTCCAGGATGATTGAGCACGATGACCTGTGTGAAACGGACAATTGCGTTAATTAAATGCTCATAATTTAAAGATTTTTAAAGGCCTTGTAACATTTAATTTTAATATTTAAATATTAAGACACTCAGACACACTCGACCATCATTAGAGAACTTCCGGTGGAAACCGCGAATGAGAAACATGAATTTATCATCATAGTGTCGAAAAGATTAATAAAACGAGTGTAACGCAATCAAGTGTAACGAGCGTACCTGTGCGGTAAAATCAGCGGCACCCTTGGGCGGATTATTCTTGGAATCTCCGGCGACATATCCACGACGCAATTCTTTAACAGAAACGTTCTTGACGTTGAAACCAACGTTGTCACCGGGCACGGCCTCCTGGAGAGCTTCGTGGTGCATTTCGACGGACTTAACTTCAGTGGTCAAACCAGCGGGTGCGAAAGTAACGACCATACCGGGTTTCAATACACCAGTCTCTACACGGCCAACAGGTACCGTTCCAATACCGCCGATCTTGTACACATCCTGCAATCACAAAAAAAATGCACATTATTATTCCGTTTCAATAAAGTTAATAATTAATTTTATAATATCTCGCGGAATCAGACAAATTTTGGCCATCAACGGATTGAAAATCCTCCGGTGGAAACCACGAATGAAATTAGAAAATGTTATCATCATGTAAAGTTATTCGCATGAAGAAGAATTGAGTATAGCGAGATTAAAATATCAATGTTACCTGAAGGGGAAGACGAAGAGCCTTGTCGGTCGGCCTACTGGGTGGCAGGATGGCATCCAGAGCTTCGATGAGGCATTTACCTTCAGCTTTGCCCTCCTTACGGTCCACGTTCCATCCCTTGAACCAGGGCATCTTGGAGGACACCTCCAGCATGTTGTCTCCGTGCCAACCGGAAATCGGCACGAACGCAACAGCGGCCGGGTTGTAACCGATCTTCTTGATGTAAGAAGACACTTCCTTCTTGATTTCCTCGAATCGGGTCTCGGAGTACGGAGGTTCGGTGGAATCCATTTTGTTAACTCCGACAATCAGCTGCTTAACACCGAGGGTAAATGCGAGAAGAGCGTGCTCGCGGGTCTGTCCGTTCTTGGAAATACCAGCCTCGAATTCACCAGTACCAGCAGCGACGATCAACACCGCGCAATCGGCCTGCGAAGTACCGGTGATCATGTTTTTGATAAAATCTCTATGTCCGGGGGCGTCAATAATCGTCACGTAATATTTGGAGGTTTCGAACTTCCACAAGGCGATATCAATAGTGATACCACGCTCACGTTCGGCCTTGAGTTTGTCGAGTACCCAGGCATATTTGAAGGAACCTTTGCCCATCTGAAAAGCAATCATTTCAATTAGATTAATTCTCATTTAGAATATATTATCACTATTATTAGAAGTGTTTTAACCTTCTATTATTATTAAAAAGATTTGAAAAAGTACGCGATGTGACATTCAGACATTCTCGGCCGTCAATGGATTCGAAGGAATCCTCAGGTGGAAACCGCGAATGAGAAAAAAAAAAGTATCATCATCATGTCCTAACGAGTCACACTGTAACCGATATTAACGCAACCTGCGTTTTTATATCGCATAGAAATTACCTCCTGAGCTTCTTTCTCGAACTTCTCAATGGTACGCTTATCGATACCACCGCATTTGTAGATCAAATGACCGGTGGTGGTCGACTTGCCAGAGTCGACGTGTCCGATAACGACGATATTGATGTGAATCTTTTCCTTGCCCATTTTTGTTGTTTTAGGAGACTTCCTCTAATATTCTGAGAACAAAAAATACATAGCGAGTTAGCGCATGCCAGCTGAACAGACTTCAAGTCTTTAATCATATTAAGTTTAATTTGTAACAATCTAATGTCCATTTCTATCAATGTAGATTAATTCTCCAGTCGTTGTGCAAAGTTTTCTTAGTCCGATGTTTAATAAACCGTAATTTTTCGCGATAAAATAGAAATTTCATTGTCTGAATTTTGAAAGTTTTAATATTATTTCCAAAAAATATAAGTAGATCTTTTTATATTATTATTTTACATTATTTTTTAGGATATCTTAAGATCTCGTGAGTTGAATCGTATTACAAAAAATTGTGCAACAATGAAGAGGTTAATTTTAATCGTATTACAAAAATTGTGCAACAATCGAGAGATTAATTTTAATCACAATTCAACTTATCTTTTTCCGATTCTTATCTTTTTCTAGTTCTAATATCCATTTCTATCAATGCAAATTAAATTCGACATCGATTTAATTATCATTTCATCTTTTTCTAATTATCAGGACAGAAAAAGATGAAAAAAAAAAGTGAAACCGAGATTAAAATTAATCTACATTAATAGAAATGAACGTAAAAATTTGAAAGAAGTTAAAGCGAGATTAAAATTAATTTACATTGATGAAAATGGATGTAATTCGCGCATCGGAGACTACCCAACTATCCTTACCGAGATTAACCGATAATCGCGATATGCAATATGGAACCGAACTGAGTCTGGAGCAACCGAGGCTTCGGTTAAATCTTCGCGAATCGTGACTCGAGATCTGATTTTATCGACCGATATCGCGTCGATTTCCGATGTTGCGCTACATGGTGCAATCTGTTTTTGCCGAATACATCTTGAACGCGCGCTCGGAAACAATCGGCAAGACCATTCCGGCACGTCACGGCGGTCTTTGTCCGCCGTCCACGTGGCCGAACGTGAATATTCGAGAATGGCAACCGGCCGCCATTTTGTAAGTGACGAGGAGCGGCGCGCTGTTGCCAAGATTGTCGCGACGCTCGGCATCGCGCACGCGATGCCACGTTATTACGGATCTCCTCTCCCTCTCTCTTTTTCCTCTCTTTCTTTCCTCCTCGCGAAACTCTTTGACTGGACCGAGATTCATGCTCCGCGTCTGCGGATCGACGGGATCGCGGGCGGCTATCTTGGGCGAACGTGGCGGATCAGGTGGCCAAATATGCCATCACCGCCGCCGCCTCCTTCGCGGTCCAGCACGCGAACGCGGCGCGATGGAAAGTTACGGCGAGGCCCGGAGCCTCCGGATGCCAATTACAGCGCCGGCGATTCGCGAGCGGGCGTGATGGAACGCGACCGTTATCGCGGCGGCGGATCGCTTCGTGGAATCGTTCCACGCCGCCCGAAGTCGAGATACCGCCTAGTTTTTTTCTCTCTCTATTCTTTCCATCCTCGCGAGACTAGGTTTAATATTTTTCTCGGGGATTTTCAATTCCGGCCGCACAGCGGGCGGAACTTTGCTCCCCTTTTTTTTTTCTTTTTCTTACGAAACCGGCCACGCCGGCAATACTCCGTCTTTCCCTCCGCGCGCGAATCGATTTCCAGCACGTTTCAGAAGCCGCCGTGCAAGGTCGCGTTGCACACGGCCTCCGGGCGAACTCGCGGCTCCCCGAGAGCGAGAGAGAGAGAGACGGACAGACGGAGAAGGAGAGCACCTTTAACCTCGCGTTTCCGGTTTTCCGACTCCGTCGTAATCGCACGCGTCCTACCGCGAAGGCGCCGCGATTTTCCGCTTTTCGCCCCGGCGTCGGGCGGAACAGACACGATCGCGGGATTTCCGCCGCGCTCGCCGCGACCTCGCACCCCGCGAGTTCCAGCGCTCCGAGTTCCAAGCGCGGCGGCCGCCATAGTGCATCCGGTCCGCTCCTCTCGCGATCTCGCGACGGCGTCGCCGGACCCGACCGGCGTTTCCACGGCCCTCTCGCGATCTTCCCCGCGCGGATCGACGACGGTTCTCCCGGGAGACGACGCTCGTCGACGTGGTGAAACGAGGGAGAGTGCGCGCGCGCACCGCGAGATGATCCAACAGCCGGCAGAAGCGCGAAGGAGGCCGAACGACCGGCCATGCGGCACTTTACCGTGGTCGGCGGTGGACGTTCTCGCGATTAGCCGCGACGGAATCGCGAAACTATACGCACAGCACAGCACGCCGCGGCCCCGGCGGCCGTTCTATTCCGTACCTGTCGTCCGATGCTGTATCCCCGGCTGAGATTCGTTGGATAGTGAACCGGTACGCGAACTATGAACAACCACTCACCTCCAGGTGCCACGACAGAAAGAGACCGTGCTCACAAGTGACATGCGCACGGCGTTCACGGGGACGGCGAGCCTCGTAGCCAGCGTCGCCGCTGGACGGCGACGCTGGCGCCGCCACTCGCCGCCGGCACGTGAAGCGCATTCAAGCGCGAAACTTTGCGAAGCGATGTAAATGCGATTTCTTCGCGGTGGACACGCCGCGTAGTCTTCGAGTCTCCCTCGCGATCGCCGATATTTTTTTCTTTATTTTCAACGGGATTTTTTGATTTGTCCTTTCCCTTCCCCCTTCCACTCCGCTCGCCGTCCCTTCGTCGTCAAACGCGTCTAGGTTCGAGGCTACGGTTGCGCGCGCACGGACACGTTGATGCGTGGGGCCCGCGTGCATGTATGTGCAGACGCGCTCCTAGGATAATGCGCGCGTGTGTGCGTGCGCGTGACGAAAGAGAGAGAGAGAGAGAGAGAAAATGTGTGAGAAAGATGGACGGGAGGATCCGTGCGAGCGAGACAGCGCTCTTTGCGCTACAATCAGATATGCATTTATGTGTCCGTACGCAACGTCTGGCTCGACGTTGCGAATGGTCACGAACCAGCTGTACGTACGTACATACATACTCTGAACCGAATCACGGAGCACTTAACCGCTCGCTCTTTCTCGCGGTCCACGAGCGGAGTCGCGGCTCGGCGTCCGGCGAGAGCATGCCGTCCTTTGACGCGGCGGCGCGTGGCGATTCCGGAATGTTCCGCACACAGAATGTTTCTTTAGATTTATACGAGTTTGTTTGATTTACAGTCGTTTCGCTAAAAAAACATTTATATAAAACGTTATTTCATTGAATAAACATGATTTGTTGCATTAAATTGTTGTATTATATTGTTTGACGGAAAATAAGTATTATTTGAAATAGTACCCAGATAGAACAAAAATTATAATGACGTACTAACACCAAAATAACGCTAAAACAGTGATAAAATAACGTGGTAATGACATTTTAGTGACATTTTGATGTCATTTTGACATCTTTATGATTTCTTGTTCTACCTGAGTACTTTAAGTATCTCTGATTCAAATAAGAGAGCATTGTTTGTTTTAATTTACTTACTACTTCGAATCATTAATCTCATATTTGTTTAAGTCGACGAGAAAGCGAAATTCCTTTAAAAAATATTTTATTTGAAGTAAACATACCTATACATTTTTTGAAAGTCAAACAATCGTATTTGTTAAATAAAAATTTATTTAGTTTGACTATTTCAACGATTCAATTTTACTTCAACAAAATTTATTAAATCCAAAGAAATATTTTTCTCTCTGTTCGTTGCATTCCATTGAATGTTTCCATTGAATAGCACAATATATTGATGTAATATTGGGAAATGTAAATCTAATATTACATATAAATGTAAAATGTAATAACATGCAACATCGGTGGTGCATTCGTTTTGTGGAGTATTGGCTTTACATTGAGAAATCTTGATCAATACACTCCCAGTAATCAATGTTTAGTCAATGTACAGCCAATGCATTGTGCTACTAGGATAACATCGTAAATCGAGAGTGACTTCGACCAAACTCCTATTAACTTAATCGATCATTAAGTCAATAGCCAGAATTATTTCGAGCAAAATTTCTAACTACACGAAACATATTTCTAATCTTTTTTCCGCGTTTTTCAGCAACAGAGGAAATTAATTGTTCTATTCACGTTCTAAAAAAATAGAGTACAGGAATCGCTTGATGAATTAATTGCCGATTAAATTAATTGAAGTTTGGAAGCCAGTCTAATAATTCACGACGTTTTATCGCATTTTTTTCGTACCTTGGGAATAAAACACAATAGGATGAAATATGATGCATAGTTCCAGGTTTTTCAAATTTTTCCAGTCATTTCTCAGCAGAGATACTTTGTTTCTGCAAATTTCTTTGATGTTTTCTCTTCCTTTTTCTCATTAAATGTAAATCATTTTAAAAACCTTCACCAAGACTAGAACATAGAATTTTTAGAATACATGGGATATTATAGAAATTGAATAGTTTCCTTTCTCCATTCAAAATAATAGAAACAAAATTATAAATTATTTAAGAATTCAACGCATAAAAACAAATATTTTGAAAATGTTTCCAAAATTGTTAAGCACCTAAATATATTAAAATTTCAATATATACTAACCAAGTTTCTAACAAGTTGAATTCTACTTGATATTATTAAATAACGAGCAATTTAAAGTAATAAAATTTCTCTATTTCTTAAGAAATTTCATTAAACTTCATACATTGATTTAATTTGAGCTTGAAACTTCAGCTCATTTTTGAACCCGTTTTTATGCTCTAATCAATTTCTTCCGAAGAAGCTCTTCTATAAAATTTCTTTTTATATTCAAAAGTCCATCGAAAGAAATATAAAAAAGTTTTTTTCGAAAGTTTGTCTATACAGTGACGCATAATTGCGTTACTAAACTTTGACAAAGTGGATCTTAGCCAGCACGGTTGCATTTTCGAAATTTTCGGTACAAAATTTTCTTAAATTTCTTTTTAAGACGTCTAGAACGAAATAAGAAAATGTAAGAAGAAGCTACAATGTAATGCCGATTTTATATCGCGCTATGTTTGCGTCGATCTCTTCAGTAGTTGAATGAGAAGATTGATGTATTTTGGCTCGCTCTATTTACGAGATATCAACGCAATCGATAATACGGTCATCGAGATAAACGGTGAAAGGTAAAAGAAAGAGATCGCGCTCTCGGAGCATTAACGGTATTTGTTATGGTCCTGTAAACGTGCCGAAGCGAACTCACCTACCTGCCTAATGACAATGTCATTCTTCTGTCATGGATTCATCATAAACTTATATACATAGCCGCTTTTATAAAAGACTGCATGTCAAGATTTGTTTCTTCTTTTCTGCTATTTTCATCGTACAGAAAAAAGAAAGTTTTAAGAAAAGGAGAAACAAAAATAGCTTGCCTGTGCACATACGCTCTCTCTCTTTCTCCTTCTGGTCATGTAATTTTCAATGCTGGCCATTGAAGCTCTTAGTCTATGTATGAACTTTTGTTTGCGATATAATCCATCAAAGCAAATATCAGCATTACGAAATAAATTTACCTACCTGTCTAATGTCAACAATACTATTTTATTATAAATTTTCGAATTTTGTGACAAAGCTTAAATTTCTTGAATCTCGAAAATGTCTTCATTTAATGTCTAAAACTATTTACGTGATTGATAGACGAGAAAAATTCTCTTATAAATAGAATAAAAGTTTCTCGAAAGAAATCTATTTTTTCCACATAGTGAAAGTGGACTGGACAAAAAGCTCTTGAAACGCCGGAATGTTAATTAAAATACAATTTTGCTATCGGTATTATTAATTAAGAAACGATTTTGTTATTAGATAATACTACTATTAGATAATAATTATCACGAAATCATTGAGAGAATTACTTAATTTCTTATAATATAATGTAAAAAATAGTTCGATATCTCACAATCAGTATCACATTTCCTCAATCGGAAACTTCCATGCTCTTTTTGAACGCGCCTTTTCTTTTACTATAGAAAATAGATTTGCGACTTTCACTGTATTTATAGGACTTTGCGGTTTAGATTTTTCAGTTATACACGGTTACTGTATTTGTTCCTGTACAATAAAACGGTCCTAATATTGATTGATGGGCAACGGAGTATACTTCTGTGAATCATAGAACGTATCATACGTATGTTACTGTTTTTACGTCACAGTACTCGGGTTTCTTAAGCGGAAATTAATGACTCATCGGAAATCGTGAATGAATAGCATACATCAGTGTTCGTGCAACATGTATGAATTTAGTACATCACTTTTACAATCTTGCTAATGTTACCTAAGCAAATGTGTCGATTTTTAATTAGAGTGTATGTATAAAACATATTATCATACTACTCTTTAAATGAAATTTAAATTAATTCTTATATTAATAATTAATAATTATCATTAAAACCGAAGAATTTCAATTATCTATTTTGATAAGGAAGAGAGATAATATTTTCTTGATTTCTGAAAACTTTTTTACATAGAAAATCTTACGGAAAATAGAAAATTTTAATATATTTCTTGTTGCAAATTAAAAGCGTTTAATAATATACTCATTAAATTTAATAAGTATTAAACACTCCTTTAATACTCATAAAATAAGTATTTAATGAAAATTTAAATGAATATTTAATAAGTACAAATATTTAATGAATTTACATTATAAGCTCATTAAATAAGCATTTAATGAGTAATATCTAATAAATCATTAAAATAATGTGTGACAAGAACGTGATGTCTAATGGATGTACTAATGAATAAATTCAATCACATCTGGCCTTCTTAACTTGCTCCTCGCTATTTTCTAATCTTCCGTTCTGTCAGGTCATAAGAACATTTTATGAAAATTAAGAAATTTATCAAACTTAACGTTTCCATTCTAACGGTGTTGATTTAATAATAAATCGAAAGAGAGTTCTACTTCTTCTGGAATGTCTTGAGAATACAATGTGATACATTCGCGTTACTGTACGTCTGTTCAGCTCTCCGAAAATATTTGCGATAGACGCGATCTGTGAGCAGATTTATTTTTCTTGGAAACTCGACTATTGATCGGGTTCTGACTGCAACCCGCAAATTTTATTGGTCTTCGGAGTCTCGCTACAAGCGAACCAAGAAGGGGCAGTTCGAACCCGCCGTGTCCTTTGTCCGGAAGAAACCGGATCCGAGTGACTGCACGTACTGTCGCGATTCAAAAAGTTACATATTTAATGACCGTCGCAATTTAATCGGTCAAGCGTTTCCCTATGCCACATGTTACGTATCATCGGTTACTTGTATTTTCAGAGGCAAATTTCGCAATTTATGCTTTTTAACAATCGGACCGAATGAAATACATTTGTTTTGAGAAGATTATGTATCTTCCATCATCTTCCTTGAAGCATTAATCTTACGAGACAATCGTATGACAAATAATTAACAACCGCACGGATGCTGTGCGTGGGAAAGACGAAAGGGAGTTCAGAATCATCGGTAACGAAAGAAAAAGCCTCCGTGGTGCGGTCCACTTCAATCGTCTATTTATATTTCAGGATTCCTACTGACATCCAATCGTACTGACACTCGCACGCTCTCGCGGCACAGCTAAGTTTCGAAAATTTAAAAATAACCTTCTATCGTCGTAGGAGAGAACAGATATACGTGTAGAAATGGACAAAAACGCGCGTGTACAATCATGCAACGTACGCAACGCGCCGGGATACGCACACACGTCCGTGCATCCTGACCGAAGGATCGGTGCTTCCTTTTTCTCTCCCTCTTGCACACACACACACACACACACACACACACACACACACACACACACACACTTTGTTTCTCTTTCTTTTTCTCACCCGGCACCTTGTTTCGACCGATGGATTCGAAACCGATAGAATTTCGCCGAATGCAATTTTCGACCTCGTAGTCACGGAGGAGACCTCACCGACTTCTATCCTTTCATTTGAGGTCTCGCTTCCGTACTGAGAGAAAAATAGTTACCTTTGGTCTCAAACAGAACTTTATAATATTTCTAACACGAAATATGATTAATTTAACTGTATGCATCATTGTGTTAACCATAATTATCGTTAGAAATATTATAAAATTGTAGTTGAGGCTAAAAGTGACTATATTGTTCTCTCAGTGTAGCTTTGTCTCTTTAAAGAGAGAAAAATATAGTTGCTTTTGGCCTCAAGCATAATTTTATAATATTTCTAGCAATAATTATGGTTAACTTAATTATATGCAACATTATATTAACCATAATTAGATCGTTAGAAATATTATAAAATTATGATTAAGGCCAAAAGTAACTATATTTTTCTCTCAGTGCGTCTATGGAGGTGCGAGATGTAAGTCATTGAAGCTGTATCGATTTCGATCCGCGGTCGTGACGCTCTGACCACCGATCGTTTCTACCGTATCGATTGCAGAATGCGGATGCACACCGTAATGTGCATATTGCAAGAAATCAATTGACTTTCTTGAATCGGCGGTCAAAGTGTTAAACCCTAATCGCGATATTTCCCAACGAATTCACCGTTTCGCCTCTCCGTCTCTCTGCTTCCTTCCTTCCTTCCTCTCTCCCTCTTTCTTCCCTTTTTTCTCACTCTCTATCCTTTGGTGTTGTCTATCTTTTAACATAAATGATCGTCGACACATCGCGGCATCGTTGTGTCGACATTTTGGTCAGTTCTCCATTAATGGAAGTGAATTCTCGCTTTGATCTCGATACATGATTTTTTTTATTCATCCCCTTTGTCCATCCACATGCACACGTGCACACACATACGCATACACACGCAGTCTCTCCCTTTGTAGGTTTTTTTTTTTCTTTCCCTTACGCAGATATACGTACGCGTTTCTATCAGGCTTATCATCTCTTATTGGGCGATCGTAAAATTGTACAGGATATTTCGGATTCGTCGTACATGCAAACTCGATGGTCTACTAAAGAAAAGATAAAGACGTTTTTCAAGTTTGAATAATATCGGAGGGATGTAACAATATATTTCTTCAGCGCAAATAATTTCTTACATGCCGTCGCAAAGTATCAAATAATGATGTCAAGATTTACTTACTCCGAATCGTCCTGTACAAGTTTCTTGTACATATATATATGTATATATGCATACATATACATACATATATGTATATATATATGCAATATCATGTATTTATATATTTGTTATATTCATATTTACAAAAGGTCGTTCGTTAAATGTTAATATTCAATATATCGCAACTGTTATTACATTATAACTTTATTCCTGAGTAACCATTCATTAAGAGCCTTATCGAGAGACTCGCCCCTCCCCCTGTTTCGTGTAATGTAGTATCGGATAGAGATTGTTTAATGCTAAGCGCCGTGACGTATGATCGAGATAGCGAAGTAACAAAAATGCCGAGAAAATGTATGGCAGAAGTTTCTCTTTCGAGAGCGATTCGCGTGTAGAAATTATATCTAGCTGTGCCATATGGATCACGTTGGACTACGAGGACGAGCTAATTCACGAGGAAATGAAGAGTTATTTTTCCCTCTCATTCTTTCCAGGGGATACAATTGTCTAAAGACATCCCGTCCAAATTTTTAACTTCTTCAGACACCGTTTGGACTTTTGTGTTATCTGGTTCACTAAAGTCCGAGAGTTTTCCTGTTGAACTACTAGATATATATGACCGTTTTATATATAAAATATTTGAAGATGTGATCTGGAAATGTCTAGAATATCGCATAGATAAAAGTAACCTGATACAGCGGTAACTTGATAAGCCAAATGCAATTATTCCGCATGAAAAAATCATGATATATAAATCTTGGACTATCTCACGTTTGAAGCGATGTTAAACCGGAAGTCACGATATATTTAATACCATTAAACGAATAATAGTTTTGCATAATGGAGAGAGAAGTCTCTATTGCGATGCTCGAAACCGATTACGTGTAATTATATAAACTTAAGAAAATTAAAAAATTCGTTGTATCTTTCTTCATATTTTCGCACATATCTCGCGACGAATTAATCTTTTTCTATAATTACATATATAGTTCCGATCTGATAGGATTAAACGTCGTTGAATCCGTTGCATTTTCTAAAAATCTTCTTCAATCTGTATGAAAAGAGATGCATTTGAGATAAAATTTTTTTCTACTCGATTCACACATTTAATATCGCTTACACACAAACGCACGTACACAAATATGCGTATTATGTTATTCAATATTTCTCTAAATTTGGTATGCATTTCATCGCGAATTCTCAAACGTCACGACGGAACAACGACGTTCTAAAACCTATTGCCACCGCTTGTAAATTCGCGCCTCGAATTACCTTTGCATTTCTAACAAACGAAAATTTCCAAGATACGAAGAAATGGAGAAGTTTTTATGTAGAAATGCTCGAATGTCAATAATACATTTTCGCACATACTCCTGCCGTCCGATACGGAATAGCGTAATCGCATTAAGCATTAAGGATTCCGTTGCATGCACGATAGCAATATTAAAGGCAAACCGATTATTACCGTTTCTAGATCACTTTGTGGAGTTAATGCCGACGTAATCGGCTTTGTTCTAATGGAAGAGCATACAATTACAACCGCTCGTTGCCGCGTTCATTTTATTTTTACGAAAATCTTTACGTAATTTAAAAAGAAACGTTAGATTCACGATCGTGAAGTCTCCGGGTTCATATTCTTGGCACACAATGCGCGCGCGCGACTTGTTTCGATATTGCGATTTGTACGTTCATTGCATCTTTTCACGGAATCGCGTGCGATTTTACACCGTTCGTATTACGCCGTCTGCAAAGGAAGACCATTGTAAAACTTGGCACTACGTTAATACGCGTTACGCATTAAAAATTGGCTGACGAGATCCACAAAATGATCAGAAATTTCATTGACACTTTCCACGCTGGCGATTATCTGAAAATCTGCCTGTCGAACGTCCGACTACGTAATGTGTCTATTTAAATATATGCAAAACTTGTAAATTTGGCCTTATAAAAAGTTTGACGAACAACACATGCATCGCGACTGTATGCACAATTATCGAAAACATCGTCGATGAAACTTTTCTCCAATAATCGATATGGCTCTTTTTTTTCTCTCCTAAGGAAAGGCTGGACTTCAAAATCGTCGTTAAAATTAAGATCGTGGACGTTTGGAACGTGAACGTTCAATCGTTAAATGTAATTAGGCAATGGAACATGCACTCGAGTTATGAGAGAAAAAGAGACGGGTCAACCGCACGATGGATGCGTCGAGTGGTCAGTCATTAACAAGTTTCTATCATTTCGTAACGAACCTCGGGCGTTACGGCTGCGTAAATCTCCGATGGCCTCTCTGTACACATCTACGTCGCTTGTAACACCGATAAATATTTCAATAAACTCAATATTGCGCAAACAGTCATGCTGTCACTATGATAGAGAAGGATGATCCGATTGATAATTGATATCGATCGCGTAAGTTCGTATTGTATTCCGAACCGGATAATAAATGTATCGCGCTATCTCCTGAAAGTTATTTTACACTTTTCCTTACAGCTGGCTTTAAACGACTCGGAGCAACGCGTGATTATCGTCAGTTAAAAGTCGATTAATTCAGGCGCGCTCTTTGGACTTTTTTTTAATCGTGGCACTTAAATCGTAAATCGCATTTAATTGCGCTAATAAATTTAACAAGTACACCATGCTACAAGTATCTGCATCTCTGATACTAATAACAACGATAAAATGATAATTGTCACAATATGTAAATGATTATGAGCCGCAATTAATTGAGTTGTAAATTACCGCTCTCAAAATTCTTAGAAAAAAATTGGCGACAAATCTGTAAACTCAGCAAACGATGCTGTCTCTTCAACTAGTAATATGTATATTCCGATTCCGCGACGCTTATAATCGATCGAATCGATAAAACGCATGGGATACGCAATTTGTACGCTCAACAGGATCAACATAGAATATCGCTAATCACAATTAAACTCTGAACATATAAATATCACAGCCAGTTAAACAGCGTAAAATATACAGCACTGACAACGCTATTTACACGTAATTATTAACGTTAAGATGATTAGTTTTCCATCGAGGACAGGAAGTTCTGAACGCAAGATACCTTTTTTTTCGGGCGCCGAAAAATGATAATTGTTTTATGTATGTACAACACGCATGCACCATGTCTACGTTGCGATCACACGTTGCTCGTAGATTATCGTTGTCCACAGCGCATACTGCCAAGGATGTAATTTGTAATTAAGGTACGCCGATGTACACGCACGCACGCAAATCGCCCACATTATACGCATATAAATTTAGTACAATAATGTAGATAATAATTGTCTAAGTAAGGCTGATTAAACGCATACTCATCCCTTCATAACGAGCCTCTCTCTTTCTGTATACCTCTCTTGCCATTCATTGACCGATCCTCCGTTGTCGCAAATCCGTAATATTCTAGATAATACGCGCGGTGTCGAGAGACAGTGTGCGCAATTAGAATATTTTATTCTTTCCTTTTGAATCTCGTGGAAGTAACTTTCGGTAACGAGAACGAGAGAATAAAATTAAATATGAAACTTCTATAATATTCTTCTGTAATAGATTCACTGGAGAGTAAATACGACTATATCGAGAGCGATTCTCGACAGCATTTTTCCGAAATAGATACGAGTCATTATAATATACGCGTAATCTCGTGTAAACTCTGAATTTTGGATATACACTTGATAGTTGTATTTTTTGAAAATAGCTGTCGATAATAAAGCTCTCTAGCGAACTTTAAAGTGAAGGGTGACCCTTACTCAATAACTGCTCGAGAGTTTCAGTCTGTAACTTCAATAATAAAACGTTCAGAAATTGCGAGCTCCCGAGAGCTTTCACTTACGAGTCTGACTTGTAACCCTTTGCGGTCTTATGTCGAATAGGGCATAATAATGCTTATTGCACAATTCTTTAAGCACCTCTACGATAATTAATTATTTTGAAATGATCAATGATTATTATAAATCAGTCATCGATAATTGGTTTAATTATATTTGTATAATATAAATTATATTTCTGAAATCTCTATAAATTCTTCCAAGTAATACAAATTTTCCATTAGACCGATGAAATTGATGAAATACCTCGTCTTCGCACATTTGCGAGAAATAGTTTGGACTGCAAAGGGTCGATGCTCCTCTCCAATGTACTTTCAGCTGTTGAATGCGCTTTATCTCGATACCGAGCGTCTTACGTGAATCATTCATCTCCGGACCCTTTCCAATCTGATCGCCAGAGACGGAGGCGGAGAGACTCGAGTATCACGTCTACCTCGGGATCGCGCGTACGGGAGTAAATGTAAATCTCAACGGTTTATCGAAGTGTCGCCCTAACGTGTTTACAAATTCCTCTAACAAATTTACAGAGGTGTTCTAAATCAACGTGGCAGTAGAGTGATGTTCCCCCTCGGCCGCGGAGAGCGCCGTAACTCGAGCGGACGAGATCGCGCGGAACGCATGCCTGTAATCCTCGCGAAGCATTCGTGTATGTTTTTTTTTTTTCGTAGTAAGAGCACTTAATCGCTACGTGTTTTCCGAACTGAACTACCAGTCGCGATGTTCCCTTTCTCTTCCCTTCTTCATTTTTCTCTACACTTTCGTCGGGTTACCGCGACTTCGCAGCGCGACGGGATCAGTTTACCGGGTACTGATACTTCCTAAGGATAATACGTGGTAATTGTTCGGTGAATATCATACAGATGACATGAGCCCAGTCCCGCGAGATTTATGTTGCTCTTCCACCTTACTCGGGTTGATCGCTCCCGAGCTCAAAGATTGACACTGGTATAATTTCAATGTAATTGGCGAATTATCGTATCGGCATACGTGCTCGAATCTTTCTAAATTTTTCGCATCTAGCGTCTTATCTCGCATGAGATTTTTAATCTTCTCCGTCTTAATTCGCCATTATTTCGGCGAATTTAAATTTCGATAGTGAAAGCTCGCTAAAACACTCTGCTTTTCGCGAAATCGGCGATAGACATTTCTTCTCGGAATCATACCTGTTTCGTTCATCTTTTATGATAATTATCGACTTCGCGATCGCTCGGATTACCTTTTACACTCTCTTCGAAATGATGAAAAAGAAAAAGAAAGAAGGAGAATTTTAGTTTTCCACTTCTTTCGTTACCTTCTTCATTTTGCCTTTTTTCATCTACATGTCGATCCATTTTTCGACCGGAAATTTCAGATACATCGAGATGCTCACGGAATTGGAAGATGAACGTTAAAAAATGTACACGTTTAGTAAGGATCCTATTTCATAATTTATAAACGTTTAAAAAAAAACGCTGCCGCATATTATAAACGTGGGAGGAGAACGAAATCGTCTCTTCTCTCTTATCTCCCCCTTTTTCACGAGATTCGCGCGCTCCTGTATCACCTCTAAACGTCCTGCCTTCTTCGCTATGAGAGAATGAAGTATTCGGTTCGACTGTCTCGGTACATTATGAAGATGACGATGTTGCCGATTTTCGTCGGGATCGGAAGATTATTCGGAGTTCAACGTTAAATCCCTCTTTTTTTTTCTTGACCGAATGAACAAACGATGATTACGGGTGGAAGCGGAAGTCGGAAGCAGTGATGTAGGTGATGGCTTTAGTTGGTCCCGAACATGAGTTAGTAGAGAGTTGTGCAAGAATCGTAATTACTTGTGATCAATATCCTTTCTGTTCGTCTCTTTAAATTACTACGAAATAACAATTTTTACAAACTTTAACGTATCGAGAAAAAAGTCTAGAGTTCATTGACAAAGAAGTACGAGCAATATCGAAGTTAACTCTTAACCGATTATTAATAATAATTAGCGAGCTATATCCTAATTCTGTTTTGTTTTTGCCTGTTTCACGTCTACGCTCAAAGCTATATATCTAGGATTGACATTAGGGCAAGACGTATATAAATTTTAATTAATCCAAATTATTGACGCACCGCCCTTAGTGGCGATATGAGTCCTGTTGACCAATCTACAGCTGTGTAATTATAATCTTTGCACATACCCGCTCTAAGAATCGCGCGTCGAAACGTGTCGACCGTTGCGTCACGGATCTCAGCTCATGGCAATACTGCGCGCGTCGAACGTGATACACACACGCACACACTCACACACTCTCTATCTCTCTTCCCCTCTTTCCGCCTCGCTTGATCTGCATCTTAATTATTACGAGCTATCTATTAATTAATCTATACGGTCCTATATTGTACGGATCAATTATATCCAGTGGCAGTTTATTTACAGTGCGGCTCGAGCCGCGGCCCTCTGATATTAGCGTCATCGGTTTGTAAGTGATTCTGCATTCGCCATCGCGCTGGCTGTCCAATTTTGCGGATCGATCGTGGTGCGTTGCGGGCGTAACGTCGCTAATCTCGAGTCAAAGTGAAATTGTAAAATCGCCAGCCGCGGAGCGTCGTCGGAATTTTGCGGGTAAAATTATTTTTACCATTTTCCATTAACAGTTACGATTGAGATAATTTTTGAGAGATAATTTGCGGTTGAGATCGATTAATTGAGAAAACTGTCGCTTCAACGATCCGAATAATTTGTGCAACCCCCGCGTACGATTCCGCGGATCCTTCTTCCCGCAAAGCCGCGGGCCGCGGGTCCGGCCGCATCTACCTCAACGTCGTCTTTCTTATTTACAGGAACAGCACGATCATATAATTGAGATATTTCGCGCTAGTGGTACCGTTGAGCTTCGTACCGCCGTTTTCCTCGTCGTTCTCGCTGGCAGTGTCGCCCTTCATCTCGACGATGGTGTCGAGCCGGTCCATCGCGCCCCTCGCGGGATGATAATTGCCCGAGCTCTCGCTCTCGGGGGTCTCGCTCTCGGAGTCAACGTCGATCGTCCGATCGTTCAGCTGGATCTTCACCACGGCGTCCATCGGGTATTTGCCGGTACCCTCGTCGCTGGAGCCGGATCTGCCGGTGCTCGACGTGAAGCCGGCCTCTCGGTCGCAGCGCGGGCAGACCTGACCGTTGGACGAGCCTTCGTCGCTCTGGCAGCGGAAGCAGATCAGATCGCCGTCGCTGGAGAAGTCGCAGTGCTCGCAGTGCACGGCGACGTAGCCGTTACCTCGGCAGAGCTCGCAGATCGGGCTCTCGCGGTCTGTGAGCAGATCGGCGGGTTAGCTCGGCGATTGCCACGCGCGATCTAAGATCGTCGCCTGAATCGTTCTGAGAGGCGATCTCCGACAGCGGCAGGTCGCCACGGAGATCGCGCGAAGCGTCAGCGAGAAATGCGGATGCAAGCAGCGGCGAAATCATCGGGGAGAATATGCGGAGTACGTGCGAGAAACGAAATGGAAAGATGCTACGTGGTACTTTTTTTTTTGGACACAGATGGGAGAGGAGTGCAGAAGTACTTCCCTAATTTGCTAAAGTTGTTTTGCGAGCATTCGCTACGTTAAGTAAAAATATCCGTTCTCGTAACGGGATTTAAACTCAAAGGTTTCAATAAGAATTTGCAAGCTAATAACAAAAAAGGATTAAATTGAAGAAGGCATTTTTTTACACTAAGGAGGAATAAAGACTTTTAGATTAGAATGCAAGTGCAAAGACCGGGAACGTTATGTTTACCGGACGATGGGAAGACGTCTGATCGTTGGAGAACACCGAGGCCATTCAAATTAATTAAGCAAAGCGAACGAACTTGTTCAATCCTTGGACCAGAACTGGTCGAGGTACTCGCCTCTGTCGACGTCACCTCGATCATCCGTGTCCCTGGCGGTCCATCCGCGTCGCTGCTGCTCCTGCGTCCGGTAGGATCGAGGTGACGTTATCGACACCGACTGCTCCAGATCGTGGTACGACCGCGGCGACGACGTCTGCGCCACGCGATCCTGGTCAGGACGGTACGAGCGCGGGGAGGACAGCTTCACCGGGCTTCTATAGGCACGAGAGGTTCCCGGCTCCTGGTGCCGATCGTCTATACGCTCCTCCACGTATCTACCGGCGTGCGAGTCGGGTGTTTGCGGTTGGTACGTGCAGGTGTGCGTCTTCTGATCGCACTCGCTGCACAGCAGCAGGTTCGACTTGCTGCCGGGTTGGGAGACGTAGCCGTTGCAGGTACCGTAGTAACGCTCGTCTTCGTCGCTTTCGAAGAGATGCTGGCTCAGGCTACCGATCGACTTCGTGTCACTGAAGACTTTCGCTTCATCCGGCTCCTCCTGGTCGCCGTACCTGCAAAAGCCAAATCGGTTAATAATATTAATAATAAAAAAAAATGAGACCTCTCAATGTATTAAAATAAAAATAATGGTGAAAGAAAGGCTTTGAGAGTTAACGCAAATATTAAGACATATGTCAATACAATAAAAGTTTAATAAAAATAAAATATGTAAGTTACATATTAAATTTCTACGTTTTTTACAATAATCGTTAGTGATGTCTTAAATATTATTGTAATTTCGATTGCTTCGTCAAATAAGAGGTAATAGTCAAATTAATAAAATTGTCAAACTGTTCAATAAGAAAAAAACAATATCAAAATAATAATAACTACAATACAAAATAATAATAAGAAGAAAAGAAGAGACACATGTAAATGCGAAGCATCAACGTTACTGCTGTAATAACTGACCGTAATAACGCAATATAAAAGAAGTAATAAAGAGACGAGAAAAAATATAACAAGACAAGTACCTAGTATCAGCGGGTCCGACAAGGTAGTGGCGTATCCGCTCGATCTTGGTCTTGCCGCGCTCTCGCGGCATTGTTTCTCGTTAAATAATGCTCTCCCGGTTTCTCTCATTGTTATCCTCGACGCTCGAAGTCGAGCTCGCCCCGCAGATCTGCATCTCGATTTCGGCCAGCCGATGCTCGACTTCCCACTGCTGCTGGTTGAGCTTGATGCTCATCGTCGCGTTCTCTTTCTCCAAACATTTCAGGCGCTCGCGGAGACGCTGAATTTCCGCCAGCAGGGCCTCGTGGGTGCCAAACAAGGGTGTCGTACCCTCGCTCACCAGCTGCGTCATGCTGTTGCAAGTCATGCCTGAAACAAGACGAGCGATTGTTTACGTCTTTCGTAAAATTAATCTTCGGTATTCTTGCGATGAACAAATATGTCTGGAGGCTAATAACAATTTGATAAATAACACGAAAGAAGCAAATGAACGAAGAACCTAATAAGAATTCGTTATTCGTATTGTTACAACTGCGGGTCGATTTTATTCTCCATCTATTTTTTACTTGGTCTCTGTCTTTCGCCTAATATGGAGATCGCGAAAGATATTTATCTTTATATATGTATGTATGTAAGTGAATACGAAGTTTTGTCTTTCAGTCCGCTGCTACAGTACAAGCGCGCGCAATTATCAATCGTTGAAAGTTAGATGAGAAGCGAGGGAAAGAGCAACAAACGAGTTCCGTACTTAACAGTGCGCCGCGCCGGCGAGTACGAATGCGAAATGAATCCTCGAGCGTGTTCGCGGATCTTTGTGATTCACTGATGTTGATTAATGCGCGCGATTAGTATTTCTCTCTCGCAACTGGTTGCACTAGCACGATAATAGAATTCGCATACAAGATGAACCGTCTCCGCCGGTCGCATCGTGGTACTGATACATATACGAGAGATTAGCATTAGCAAACTGCTAACTAATTCACGAAATTGCACCGCCTGGCCATTCGGAAGCCCCAGGTATTGTCTAGAGACTCGTCTTGATCGCGTCATTCGTCGCGTCAACATTCCGAATTCGGCGCGGAATTGCGAGGGCTATTCCGAGAGATTCGGCTTTTCCATTTTGCCCAGCGTTACCCCAGCGGAGCGGTGAGATATTTCGTCGATTAAATCGCTATCAGCCCGTTGTCGATCCGCATCCGATTTGTCACCGCCCGCAGCGAAATCTGCCGCTTTAATTGCGGGGAAAGTAACCCCCTGCGCATCATATACCGCGTTTTATTCATATACACGCCACGACCGGAAATGCTCGATTACCAGTGGAATTTCCAGTCGCGCGAAGGGAGGGTGGGAGAGTTGGAGGTTTTATTCCCCAAACGACATATAAACGTCGGCAGAAACACGTTAAAATCGTTACTACCTATCGTATCTATCGGGGTTAATGGTCGGGCGGTATTTTACGAGTGGCGCCGAGCGTCGCTCGTCATTCATTATCCCCGCGATATTTCTGAATTTACCTTTTTGCCGTTTTACTGCCGCCGATAAACGCGCGTCATTCGCGCCGCGACACGCTCGCGTTATTCACGTCCGGTTAGATTTGATTCGCAATGAGATCGCATACCGCGGAATTCTAATCCGATCGCGGCCGTGGAGATTGCGACTGAATCGCTCCGTTCGTTTATGAAGGTGCGATAAAGTCCCTTCCGGGGATGCGCACAATACTGCCACGGTTCATCAATCTTTCTCTTTATAAGCAAATAATAAACAATTAAAGCTTATTCAAATATGGCGATTAAATTTGCCGAGATAAATGAATCGTAACGATAAACAATAAAATGCATTTCTAGGAATATCATGAATGATGACAATTTCTATAATGTTGCGGAGAATCTGGGGCTTCGTTTGTGCGCGCACGCTCGCGCGCATATATATGTGCGTGTGTGTGTGTGTGTGTGTTTTCAGAGTCTTTTGTTCTGAAAATATCTCCAGGATGGAACTTATTACAAAACGTTCAATCGAACGTAACGACATCGATGGTTTATGGTACAAACATTATACGGCCTTTCTAAAAAAGCTTTTATGGAACGTGAAATATTGATGACTAGAAAGTGAGAGGCTATGAAGGTCTTCCTATTCTCTCCGTGTTCGCGCTTCACTTAATCGCGAAGTCTTATAGTCTATAAGAAACTACGGTTTTGCGTCAGCAGTTTGCGCGAACACACCGCGCCGGTTCCGTTATCAGCAATGATTTATATACCCCTGGTATAATATCACAGAAGAATCGCCAGAGCGATCGATGATATTTTTTAAATAAATCTGATATTAAGTTTGTCCTACACAGGCAAAATGAATTTACGAGATATCAAGCACGATTGGGATAGGATAAAATTTCCATTCGCGTTTGCAGCACTTTATCGATGATCGCAAAATACAATTTGCGTGATTACTCGATGCTCCGAGTGCTTACAGAAATCCGCTACTTTTCATAAATCATTATATTGAATCTACTCCGAGTCGGAAAATAAATTCATTTGTTTTACTATTTATATTTTTCTGCGATATTTCTTACTATTTGTTCTGTAATAAAAAAATATTTATTTCCAGAAGCATTTATCATTCAGTCTAATAATTACATATTAACATCGTTATTTTTCATTTGATAGTCCGAATTCCCAATGATCCAGTTTAGCCATCGCTTTTTTGAGAGGTAACGCGGCACAGTAGTCAATTAAATTGAATTACAGTCACTACTACCGGCAAGACCGTAAGAGGATTACGAATTGCGATTCGTAATATAAATATACCAGGTATGTGGAGTGTTGTAACATAAGGGCCATTTAAAAGTTCTTGGAATGAAGTATAAATGATACTCGTACAACAGGCGTCATACGTTAAATGGAAAATTCCAATTCCCTACCATGAACACGTGTAAAGTTCCAATCAAATAGTTCATTTTTTATAGACCTTTGATATCTGCGTGAATTTTGAAAAATAAAACTCGAAATGCGTGCTGTGATCAAGTATTTTGTGAAGAAAAGATCAAAGCTTGGCAAAAGATATTAATAAAAGTCTCATATCCATCCCATCGTCAGAATTCTTTTCAAAACGTTTTAGAAATTTCAAAATTTCTCGGGGGGGAAGAGACAGAACCCTATTAACTCTAGTGAAATTAAAAAAAAAAAGATAGTCTTTCAACATTGAATTGGTATGAATAAGGGAAACTTACCAGAGTGGGTGGACATCCTGCCGGTGGAGGCTTGAGTGGCGGCTGATGGAGGCGCCCTGGCTGTCTGGTCCTCGCTGCTGGGGCCGCTGCTGGCCCCGCTCATCGGGCTCTCCGTACCCCTAGGCGCGTTGTTCGCGTCGGCTGCAACCCCCGCGCCCGGCATGGCGCGAGCCGTCACCGGGCTCGGACTCGGCGAGAACAACGAGGCGGCCGTCGAGTACGGATGGGTAGACTTGAGATCGACCGGCGATACCCACATATCCTCCAGCGATATACGGCCTCGCGATTCCACCAGACCGGGCGTGCTCTGGCATCTGCCCATGGCAACTGGAAATCCACATTTTGCTTCAGTAACGTCAATAATTCCATTGTGCACGGGATATTAACTTAATAATATTAGATTATTTATCTGCATTAAAACAATGGGTATACCATTCAGTATTTTCTGATATTTATGTTTCTATGCTTTATATTAGCTCAAATTTATTAATCAATTTATTTATCAATATCTCTATAATATCCTGTTAAATACGATCTCCAAAAATAAAAGCAGCAAATTTAAATTGATTAAACTGGATTAAATATTCTCTTTTCTATTTGCTGAAATAACTGATCATGTTAAGAGAAGAATTATTCATCGTTATAGAATGAACTGCGATAGACAAGGAATGCAGTTTCAATGAAAAAAAGTTTAAGAGTTGAAATATGAATGGAACATATTTAACATGTTCTATTTCTGGAATATATAAAATATTGTAAATATTTGGTGTGCCAAAAAATGACAGGATAATGAATAATTCACGTTAACTTAATTAACGTAAAATAGCATGTTTTTGCGCTTCGTACGTTCATAAATCCCGAGTTTCATCAAAAAATTTCAAATCTGTTTTTGCGCAGGGCTTTATTTTCAAAACTGCGACGATCCTATGGTCCGAAAAAAGGGGAGTTACGATATTATCATTGTTTTTTCTACCTGGAAATGAAAAACCGTCGAAAAGCACAACCGGAGTATTGCCAGAATTTGCGAAACACAAGAAAAGCACGGGGAGAGAGAGTTAGCAATTTATTTAGAATATCATTTATTCGCAATGCGAGTTATCCGTGCATCGTGTTTACGCACGTTGTGCTCGATACGATCCGTACGTGCTCTCGAATTTCCGCTTTTGGGGAGCGTTGACATTTAACCGACGCCGACAGTATTCAGTGGCATCAATGGTACGCGATTTCACTTTGATGCGGATCCTTCAATCGTCGAGTGGAATGCACAATCCTTCGGCTTGTTACGGATTTCCGCCTCGCGACAATGTCATTGCCGTTGCACAAGATATATTAATCGTTAAAGAAATTCGAGGGATTATAGCGAGAGTCCTTCTTTAGGCGATCAATAATTAGAAATTAATATAGCATTTTATAATCTTAAGTGTAGTGAATTTTATAATTGTGTTCTGTACGAAAAGTGTTTTGAAGAGATTCAGAAAGTCAATAAATTTAATTTTAATGAAATATATGTTAAAGTACATGCATATGTATCAATATATATAGTATTATGAATCATTTACAGAGGACTTTAATATCCATTCGTATTTATGCAAAATTGATAACATTGATATTCGCGGGTTCAGAGGAAGATGATTGTAAAATTATTGGCAAATTATGCAAAGTAACGAATTAAAAACACATTTGTGCATCGTACTCGTAAGCATTTCTAAAAGGGGGTTTTAATAACACGATTACTCGTTATGTAGAACACGTGGGCTTGGGTGTCACTTAAATTAAAAATCTTTCGTAATTAAAATGACCTTTAAATATCACGGTAGCATGGGAGGTAAATCGCGGATCAAGACGCTAATAGCGACGGCGAGCCCAAAAAAATTGTTATTTTCGTGACGCACGAGATGAGATTCTTTAAAGCTATTTTAATTAGAAGTCTAAGTATAAGTTATTCATTTACGCGGGCGTGCCCGTATTATCTTCTTGCGCAGTTTCACTTTGTCAAATGCTCTGCAGCTCTCTGCCGATCAACGGATCAACAATCCGCAAATAATCGCGAGTTTCTAGACTCGTAACGTTACAACGACGGCATGCCTTTGTTCATTTTTATGTTAATTAGGGGACATTGCACCGATAATGGCGGATCGATAAGTCGACGGATCTCGCTTTTAGCATCGCGAAAGAGGAAGAGTCACGCAGCTCTTCCTCTTTCCCCATAATTCACCGTCGTAACTCACGTTACGCATTACACTTATTACAGCGACCTAATTTCCCATACGTCATCCCTCGCAGCGATGTAAAAGTACATTGGCCACGCGACGGGATGAGTGGCGAGTGAACGAAAGTCCATAGTTCCGATGGTGATGAATGGCTCGAAGTTTATAAACGAAATAAATTTCAGTGGCGTAAGCGTATTACCGGAAAATACGGCGATGGACTGGCGATAGCTCGCGTTTTGAAAAGAAGCGGAGCGACATCCCTCAAAGTGTGCTTGAGTAGAATCTCGTTCTATTCAACGCCGTTTTTGTTGCTCTTAAGGAGGTTGTAAGGAGAATCAAAAATATTAAGAATTGCATAAAATTTAAGACATAAGCTCTTTACATAAATAATGTCGGAATGTAAATTTTTTTAGACTTTTTATCGGTTTTTTAGGAACATTCATTATAAAGTTTAAGTTTTTTTAATGGATCCTTTAATGGGCTTGCATATCAATTATCAATAAAAATGACTATTAAAAAGGGTAAGAACTGAAAAAATTTATGTTAGTATATAAAAAACGTCGTACTAAAAGAGGAATTAACGAAGAAATAAAATTCTTCAGAGACCAGAAGAAGAAAATTGTACGGACCTTCAGATTTTCTTCATATTTTACAAACGACTTCTGTAACATTATCGAATGTGTCAAACAATTATTCTCCCGACGTTTTATTTTTGTTTTTTAAAAAGAGTTTTAAAGAGACTTTAACTTCTCATTGCGAATAAAGTCGTACTTTCCTTCGTTTTTCTTAATTCGCCTTCTGAAATTTATGGTTGACAGGACAATGGTTCCATGAGATCCTTACATATGGACATATATTTTGTCGAAAAACGAAAAATAGACCAGAGGACACTCAACCCAACCGAAGTTGATACCGCCGTATTGCGGTATTCTGACCGTCGTTTCCGTGTATTTCGGATCAACGAGACACCCGAAAGAAAAGAATTGCCGGGACCACCGCTGCCATTTATCTCCATCAGCGTGGCATCGACTTTCGCCGCCGAGTACCCGCCCCGTTCATTCTTCGCGCTTTTACGTACGCTGGGAATTAGGTCACGAAAACATTTCGCATGCGGATGAGTAAATCCCGAGATAGAGACATCCTCGAGATAGCGGTGTTCGCCGTCGCCTATTTAGCGTTAAACGCGACAGTCTAATTTCCATCTCACGTTTACCCCCGCGTGCGCTTCTCGCATTAGGCAAATGAGACATATGAAGGAAACATGTAAAACAGTGGCGGCGAATTTGCGGTATGTGGTATGGAATTCAGACAGCACGATTCCACGTAAAAATCATTTGCGCGTACGCTTTACACATACGTAATATATATGAAATTCAACGTTTCTTAAAATGACAACGTGAAAACGATACAAATATATCTGCGTTACACTGAGAGAAAAATACAGTTACTTTTGACCAACACCATAATTTTATGATATTTTTAACACGAAATATGATTAACTTAACTATATGCATCATTATGTTAACAATAATTATTGTTAGAAATATTATAAAATTGTGGTTGAGGTCAAAAGTAACTGTATTTTTCTCTCGGCGTATATTTATGCATTTTGTGATATTTGAAGAAAATTTTACAAATAAAAAAATCAAAAATTGGAACAAGTGTGCTTCATTAATATCCCTTTAATTTTCCTTAAGCTCGCATCAAGATTCTCCATTCCACAATTCCACCTTTATAAGTTCGTGAAGACGTATGCTCGCTCATATAGAGCAACGTAGCCGCATTTAACGTTAACTGCGCATTGAAAGTTCTCCACCGCTCCGCCGGAATATATCTTTCAAAAGCTTGACCGAAGTTCAACGATCGAAAATCCTTCAAGACATTAGGCGCGCGAGGGATATCGAGGATCACGTAGCGCGATGAAAGGGCTCAGCGAGGCGAA
Organism: Tetramorium parvispinum; assembly: GCA_011638315.1. NCBI lineage: Eukaryota > Metazoa > Arthropoda > Insecta > Hymenoptera > Formicidae > Tetramorium > Tetramorium parvispinum. The sequence continues at coordinate 15,519 of VBVR01000339.1, read as the reverse complement.
GACGCGATTTCGTTGCGCCTCGTTCAAAAGATTTTCGTCAGCGTACGCTGGTAATAGGCGTAGCGGCGAGCTGAGAAGTTTAATTAATTAATCTGAAACTGCGACGCGCGCAAAGCAGCCACCTTTTGCTCATCCCTGCGGTGCAAGGTGGCGGAGTTCGCTGCCGTGAGAAACTTTCGAGCGCGGGGGCACCATCTCGTCGGAAACTGCGTGGCAAACATAATACAGTCGTTTATCCCTCGCACAGCTTCGGATTTCCCGTCCGTAAGAGAAAAATAAAATTGTTCTCCAGCGAACAGAGTCGTTGAGATTTCACCTGTACACCCGCAGCAAAGGTTCCGACTATTTCTCTTTGTAGGGGATTCAAACGGGAAGTGGTAGCTCGGTCTTAGCGGTGATCTTATCGAATAACATCGAGGAAATAAAATCTAACTCGAGCAATTTTGTTGTTCTTTATCTGATTGCGGATTAAGTATAATCAAGTCTCGCTTCGGCAATTATTGCGCGATATGGATGATATAAATAGGCGGAATATTAAAGATTCTATGTGCTTTTCGACGTCGCGCGTCACTTCGACATCGTGAATATTTGTCAGCGTCAAGTGTCAAGTCGACTTTCTGAAAAGACTCTGCCTTCAAAAACCAACTTTTCATGCACGACAGCCCACTTGCATTAGACGCTCGTTACGTTTGTACAAGAAACTAGAGGGGGATTACGCGGAGAGAAGATGGAGAATACCGCGAGCGTTTTTTCAACAAAAATTGAGGTTGGAAAGAATATTTTGAACGACGGTTTTTCGGAAATAAAAGGCAAGCGATATGAGATAGACTTTTACATCACGCAGCCCTCGAGGCAGTCGCTGGTGTATACAATATTTTTTTAAGTGCGAGCATATATTTTACCACAGTTGTCGCACAATCCGAAAGAGAGAAAGAAATAGAATAGAGAAATTCTTTGACTTTGATCGTCGCTTTATTAAACTCTCTAATGTTATTTTTGGTTATATTACGAAATTAAAATTTATATTGCGAAAGACGAGAAAATTATCGACTACGAGCAAATTTATAAAAAATTAATTTCAGCTTTTGCAAAGAAAACTTTAGTAGCAGTTAGACAAATAATAAAAAAAATTATCAAAGTGTGTTCTATTTTTATTGAAGAGTGGAAATACTTTTCAAAATCTATTCTTTTAAAAAAGAATTGGAGTAAAACTTTTTCGTTTTAATTGTAATAGAAAAGTGTTTAAAAGAGGGAAGAGCAAGTTTTATTTTCAATTGCGAAAAAGTAACAAACTCCAAAACAAAGATTGCAGGTGCTAAATTTGCAGCTCATCGTTCTCTAGGATGTCACGCGAGAATACGATACAAGGTATCCACTTCAAAGACATCTTTAACGACTATTATGCTCGAAACTCCAGTCTAGCGTTCCACGACGGTTAATTCGTTAATGCGCCGTAGCAGCGACGAGCATATCTTGATGGAATCCCCCATTCTTGGTCTCGGTTCGAAGTTCTCCGGATGGCATCCGCGCCCCGAAGAACTTACCTTGCCGAGGGCGCGTAAACTTCCGCGAGTCTAGCTATTTTAACGATGGTAACGAGGAAAGTTTCAGGCATTCGGGGCGTTTCGGTTGTGCGCCAAGCTGTTCGCAAGACGCGTCGCGCTCGCAGTCGTATTCGAACCTGTTCCGCGCAACTCCGAAGGACGAGTGAATTGAAATAGAGTTTTAAGCGTATTTCCGACGCGATACCAGCTTCACTTCGATGTAGCGCAGCTCGCACGAACGATCTTTGAATCATTCGCGAAGACAGACATAAAGAGAAAACGAGCCGAATTACAGAAGGAAGCGCGAGGGGCTCTCTTTTGAGTTAGACCCTTAGTTCACGTGTTAACGCAGCTCTTCCCCGTTAAACTTTCATCAACTAAAACGAGGAAAACATCATCGTAATCAGCCGATTCGCGAGGATAACTGGCAACTTTTATAAATCTGATTTTTTTTTCGTTATCCTCCGTTAGTTGTAAAATCTAAATTGTAAGGCCTGGAAGGAGATTTGGTTGAGACGACTTTAAAAGCTTTTCAACTTGGTCGAGGAGAATTTCGAAAGCTGCTCCGATGAGCCGCGCGCGTTTCGAGAGGGGTGCCTCATCGATTTGCCCTATCTATCTCTGGCGCCGTTAAAGAAATATGATAGTTGTTTGTATATACTTGACGCGCGAGCGAAGACGAGAGATAGAGAGAGACAGGCTCGACTCACCTTTCTCCAGAGGAGCTCTCTTGTACTTCTCCAGCCTCTTGACTGCGATGGCTTCAAGGCGCACCCTGGCAGCCGGATACTCCTTGAGCACGTCCCACATGTCCTTCTTGCTGAGGACGAAGAGGTCCGAGTAGCCGACCGAGCGCACGCTGGCTGTTCGCCGGTTACCTGCGTCGATGTAGCCATTTATTGGTTATCGGGATGCATCAAGCTTTCTTATGTAACCGCACCGTGATCGATATGTCGATCGTTCCGCCGTTCGTTTTGCCTACAGCACACTCGCTCTCATTTCCCCTCAATCCGGATGCAGGTGCTTCCGACTGCACGCTCGATATATCTATAACGCGTGCGCGAGCTATCTCTTTAAGATCATTTTACGTAGCTTTACACCCGTAAAAGCACAGTAATTTTGATTAATCGGCTTCGTTACGGTTCAGTATTCTATGTTAATTGATCGCCAGGTCGCTCAGCCCGTTTTCCCGACATTTTCAGAGGGGCATTTAATCGTCCGGCATTTGTTCGTTGATAAATTGATGGATAATAGGGGTGCAAACTAATCGTTCCATGGCTTGCCGTATATTTATCTGCTTCCGAGCGTGTTTTTTTTCGCATAGTTACAGTTTTTCGCGGAATGGAATGTAGCTTCCGGCGGGGAAAAAAGCTCCGCAGACTAGGCTAATAAAGTAGTTTGCCCAGAATGTGATAATGATGCAGCCGAGCCATTGTTTACAACTTTAATTGGTGTCAACGATATTTTATATGCCGGCGTAAAAGGGCGCGTAAGGTAATTAATAAGGTAACGAAGAGCGTAATTGCTTCAGACTACAGACGTGCGCGCAGTCTGAAACGCAGCAATAACAGAAGCTACCCGGCAAACTTTATAAATTTCCGGGGAAGATTTAACCGTTAGATAAATGTTATGTTCGGAAGTTCCGCTTCATTAGTATGCTACGAATGCACCTGAGCCGTAATACAAATTGTAATAATTAAGCTTAAGGCGACGGGAAATTCTTCGCAGTTGATTGAAAATTATGCTTCCGCGTCCGCGTTAGCTTCACGGTAACGGTAATTGTAGCACGCGACATGCGCCTCTCTATCACGGTGAGAATTGTAAATAGCCGGCGCGCAACTCGCGTCATATATTATTCAGAAAGTTTTCACATTTCGAGCGCAACGAAGCCGCACCTCTCGCTCCGTTTTCCACTCGCTTTCGCTCGAATACCGTAACACGCTCAGAATCATTAACCGTATATCGAAGGAATTTAGTGGATGGAACGTCCGCTTCCATATTCCTCGAGATGTATTTATATCAAACGGCTTTTTCCCAAATAAACTCCGACATGTTACGACGAACGATATAAGTCGCCTAAAAGCATTTTACTTTGTTAGAATTCGCGAGAAGTAAGATGATACTTCGCTGCTCTTTCGAATGTATTACGTTACAAGATTAAGTAAAAATTCTAACGAGACGGCGATAACTTGTGCAATTGTTGCTCGATTTGATTGCAATACAATCGGATGGCGATTTTGTTTTATATTCTTAGCGAAAAATTCCGCGATTAATTGACAATATTTTTACGATAATAAGTAGACGTACAAATTTTACTATCTGTGACACTGTATGTACATTTTAACTTTAATAAATGTATATCGAGATACCTTTGTTGTAGTTTCTTTCAGCGATTTTCTTTCATCATTGTGTTAAATTTTACTTGTAATAAATTAATATATTTGCAATGGACAATATATCAATACTTGATAGTGGATATATATTTTTGAAGGAAGACAGTCTATTTTGCTTCTTCTTGTCGGTAATTTCTTCTCTTTACATGTACAGAGATAGCAAAAGCCAGTTGACAAAATCGGCTGTCTTCCTTCATGAATAAGTCAAGGTAACCAAAGTTATACTGGACGTCTCAAGAAAGTTAGCTAAGATAAAGGACGCAATAGAAACTACTGTAATCAATTTGTACATGTGTGTGTGTGTATGTATGTGTATGTAATATATATGTGTGTATAAATATATATATATATATATATAATTATTGATATTAATTGGCAGATCCGAATGCAGGTCAATACGTATGAAATCAGCACGCATCACAGCAGTAAAAATTACAATCATCAATAAGAACCTACGTCAGGGAGTGATAGTGAATGTGAGAAGATATGTGAATGGTGCAATGAACAGTAACATGGTAATACCGCGTGAGATGCTCGTAGGAAGCATTTGTAAACGACTGTCGTGCGCAATGATAAATTCTTTTCATCTTCGAATCATCTATGTTAAAGTTATAAATAACCGATCGATTTAGACAAGTTGGTCCTTTACAAATGCCGTCCTTCAATTATAATAGATAGACAATAAATAGATATGTAAATATAAGAAAAAGAAATGTAACAGTCTCAGCGTGATGTTGCAGCACCGAGAGAGTCAAAGATACGATGCTGATAGGGGCGCGATTAAGGAAATGGATCTGAATCCGATCCATTTCTAAGCCATTTCTTCTAGAGCTACGGAAGCGAAATAGAAATTGTGAGCACGACTGGCTAAAAATATGATTCATCAAAATCATATCGACCGGTACGCCTTGCGAGAGGGGCTGAGTCGTCAATTTGATCCGATTGACACACTTACATGTCTTCGAATAAAGAAAAAAGGAGAAGCTAATGAATAATTTCCGATACGTTATCGAACGTTCGGTCTCTATCTTATTTCTTATTCTTCTCTCGGAAACGCTAACGTTTCGCTAAGAAAATTCGCGGCGATCCGCAAAGGCGCCGTAAAAAAAAAGAAGCCTTCAATCGGATATTTTACGACGTGCGTCATAATTCGGTCGGTCGTTCCGGTCGATCGTAAATAAAAAAAAATAAAATAAAATGAAGTACAGTAGCCGTGAGAAAGACTGAAGAAGGGTGGAGACTAAAGGGCAATACGTGTCACGGGCCTTATTCGAGACGCGTCGACGGTCTCGCAACGACGGACTCCGCCGCGTACGCTTGCGGAATTTAATTAGCCGTTACTGTTTAATAGATAAGCAGGGCATTATAAAATTTCTGACTCAATGTAAACACAATAGGAAATTCAAATGCGATTGATACGTTCGCACGACTGCGAAAACGCCCGCGGAATTCACGGCAATGTGCTGAACCGGGCGCCCTGTTATCTACGAGTAACAGCGTATGGAAAATTTTTTACACTTTCGCGAAATAATATTTCCCGGTTTTTGTAGATACAATACGCACCGTAATAGTTATAGAGCTCGTGTTTGCTAAAAAGATAAACCGGCGTAGCCAGCGGCATAAATAAGGGTGAAATTCTTTATCAACTATTTTATAAAAAATATAGAGTATCGTAGGAGATTAAATTCTTTTAATTTAATAACAGCGTGGATCGTGCTCTGAAAATACGGAAGGAGAAAATTCAATTTAAAGCAGATTAAGATCATTCAGATGGCGGCCAAAACGCGGCTCTTATTAGCCCGAAGTTTCTTCACGAATGCGAATGCAATGTTCGTTCGGGAAAAGAGTTTTCTGAAAGAAGTTCGATAGGAGAGAGAATAAAGTTCGTGCCGTCTCCCAGGCGACTCTTTATACGCGCTGGCCGCCGTTGGACGCTTATTTTTTCGTCTCGACGAGAGTCATTCGAGGGGAGCCGGTCCTCGAAAACAAGAATGAGACCCGCCATCGATCCCGCGCGCGGACGGCTTTATCCTGACAGGCAGCGGCAATAGGATTGTCGATACAGAGAAATTGGAACGATACTTTGCATTGCCAATTCTTTATTTTGCGCCCTCGCGATGGCGAAATCCCAAAAGACGCACGAGTGATTTCGCGCCGCTTCGAAAGCCGATTTTACTATCACGTTCATTAAATCGTATAAAAAAAAGTATAAGTGGAAGAAAAATATTTTTCCCCGCTAATGTTGTTTTGTCAATTCGCGCGCAGCGAATGCAAATGGCTAATTGAGTTTGGTGCAGTTGGGTTACTGCTCGATCATTTTGTACAGTACCGCGCGTGTCATAAAATTAATCTACAAAGACTCATTTAGCGAATATTTGTTTATATATATATTTTTTATATATAATTATTTTTTTCTATGTTTCTCTATTTTTTTATTCAATTTCACAATGAAAATGATGCGAATCACATTTTATATATGTAAAACTTCAAGTCCAAATAATCAAATTTTGCAATAAATTTCGCAATAAATTTGTGATGACTACACGTACCATAAATTCTGCGACAAATCCAATAATAATAGGAAAATATGCTATACAGCTAGCAAAATCGTTCACGGTAAGGTAGATAATCCAACGTCAATCACAATTAATTAGATAAAGCTCTTTCGGTGTGTTTGAGAGAATACAATATCACAAGCATGATAACAGAGAAAACTCGTTTAATTCCTTGCTCATTTATTTTATATTTGCGTAAATCTAAATTTGCGTTTAATTTTGTTTAATATGTAATTTCAAGTTATTTTTAATTTTGAAAACATCCCGGAAATAAGCGTTTAATAATGTAATACTTATCCGTATTATTTCTCTTGTATGCAGAATGGAATATTATGAGAAATTTGAGATAATTATATTGTTGAGATTTCTATCGGTAACAAGAAATGTATCACTCTTAATTAAATAAATAATAATGAAGTACATGCAAGTATCGATATATTTAGTATTAGTAAGAGAATATATTCTCTCTATTATAAAGAATTCTGTTGCTTCTATTTTAATTGTAATCAATGGAAAATATAGAAATTTTTTATTAAGTATAAATTTTAATTTAATAATTTTTTAAAATTTACTTTTTTGGCTTTTCCTTAAATATCGTATAGTCCTTGAAGTTAAATGATAATTATTCCTACTGCTCCAAGCTAATTTCTTTTCCAGATCAATAACCGACGTATATTTTAATCTTGTTCACCGCGCGGACGTCGTTGCATGAGCGTCGATCGCGATTAAAAAAGGTGAAGATCGACAAGTGGGACAAGTCTGCGAGAAAAAGAGAGATAGTGAAAAATTGCTAGAGAGATCGTTTTTAGATCGGCTCATACCGGCTCGACGGCTTGCCCTCTCACAGAGTGGTAAGAACGTGAAACGTGAAAACGTGATCGTGAAAAACGAAGGGGGACAGCTCACGGGCCCCTGGTCCGTTTGGAATATTTACCGCACTCTTTACCTGCGGTCCCCATATTGAGAATGCTGATCTCCCCGAAGTAGGAACCCGCCTTAAGGGTGGCGAGCACCGTCTTCCCGTTGTCAGCCACCACCTGCAGTCGGCCCCTATTCACTATGTACATCTCCTTTCCCACCTCACCTGTAATCGCACAAAAATGACGTCTAAGAGAAGGCTAATTATTTCATTAATTGCCTCTATCCTTGACTCTAACTTAAGGCGGTTACGTGTCTCGCTGCTCGGTTGTTCCCGATAGCAAAGTTGGTATAAAAGAACAGCACTACAAGTCATATTTCCCTCACTCTGAGGAATAAAAAGTTTTGTGAATGTACTTAACATAAATTCTAGCTCTTTTTATGCGGTATCTTTTTATGCATCTATAAAAATAATAAGCCGTCGGCGCCATTGCTCCAAGTACAGCAGTTGGTATATCTCAAGAGGTATACGCTACAAGAGCTGGTACCTATCTCTTACTATATAGTAATGTGCTCATATCATTCCACCAATCCGACTTTTGTCATTAACCACATTGACCTATTTTTCAATGGGGAAATAAGAATACGAATTGGAAACTTTTATAATACAACAAACACACGCACACATATTCAGTTACAAACTAAATTGCCTTTTTATCTTTTCTTAAAATGCGACGTGTAAGGAAAAATATCATTATAATTAATTGGTGTTGGTGGAATCAACTTTAATAAAAAAAAAAAATAGTACAAAAGAGTGCAACATTACATGTGAGGAATGGCTGTCATTTGTCCGGCAAGTAGTAACGCTCAGTCATAATTCCGACCGTAATCGCGCGACGCGATGCAGCGGCGGAAATGCACGAGAAGGGAGGTCGCCCATCAAAGGGGAGGTATTGCTACTCCGCATTCCTACGCGCACATGGCGGTCATTTCGCCGGTAGTGAAAAGAAACCCCATCGAGAGGATAAAGCGGATGGAAGGCAAAACGATCCGCGAGGAAAGACGATTCGATCCTCGAACACTTCGCACACTTCGACAAGCTGAAATTACCCCTGCGACCGCTTACAGTTCGAGAACAAATACTAAATATGTCGATAAAAATGCCAGGCAGTAGCGTAAGCTTTTATTTGTACACGATGTACGACGCGGGTACACGGAGAGTTTCTGTAATGCGCCATAAATATTCAAAAATAGATAGCGAAGTCATATTTTCCAGCAAATTCCGTTCCGACTAGATTCCTCGATATCGCAAGAATAACTGCTTCCTGAATATAATTTTGTCATTTAAATAATCGTAAATTTTGATTGTTCTGTGAGACAAAATATAAGTTTAGAGAAAAAAAGGAATTACATTCCGTGACGTTAGGCAACTAAAATAAAACAAGAAATCATTTTTGACATGAATAGCCAATACTGATAGAATCGTCTTTAACATTTTTATTGTATTGAATTCTGTATTAATAAAAAAAATATATTTTCGGAGATTGTATTGAATGGCGGTGTCAGTCGTTAAATTTACAACTCACTTCTCTGTGCAACTGGACTATACCGAAGTAGTTATGCAGAGAGAACAGACAGTAGCTCGTGCTTCCTTCTATCGCGTTAATAACGAACACGGCAGTCACTTTTTCAGTCGTAAAATAAAAATATTCGCCTACCAGAGACGGTGACGGGCACGGCATAGAAAGAGAGAGAGAGAGAGGAAGAGAGAAAGAGCGCGGGCAATCATTTTTCACACCCATGGTACGTCGTTTGGCGCGCTTCCAGCACTGCGTGCTTTCATAAGCAGGACACACTGAATCTGAGAAGAGATCGCGGGGAGTGGGAAGAAGCCTGGTATCTACGGTTCGTATATCCCTGAACAGCCGTAAATGGCGACGGGGGGATGAGCAAAGTCGACTGCTAACAACGGGACATTTAGCCACATTTTTTATCTAAATCCTAATTTATGGCGTTAATTCTTTATCACTAAAGTGGCTCGCAACGAGATATATGTATAAAACACACCCTCAGCCTACGCTTCCGAGAATGCTCCGCGCCGGGCCAGCCGGAAGTCCGTAGCCTAGCTAGGAAGAATAATGACCAGGTGATTTACCTTTGCGGCAGATGTAGTCGCCAGGTGAGAAAAGAACGGGCCGTAGTCGCAGTACCAGCTCGCACAGGAAACCAGCCTCCGTGTTCTGGAAGATCTCGACCCTCCTCAGCGTGTCCAGATGCACGTTTATCGCGATCTCTGCCTTCAGCTTATCTGCGAAAAGGGATGACGATTAGGTGTGCGGAGTGTAAAAAAAAAAAAGCGGGAGCACCGGGGATTCAGAATCTCCGAATTAATTCCGGAGAGGGCAGTTTATACTTTCGCCGCGCTGAATCTGCTGAAAATCCAACGTGCACGGTCGAGGTGGGTCATTATAACGTGTAAAAAAGCGTATTCATTTTTAATTAATTTGGAATTTCAAAAATGTACACGATGCGCACCTTTTCACCCTCATTTTCTTCCGCTATTTTATATACTCTCCGCGTGATATTTTAAATTTCTTTCGCGACGCGGTAGTGAAATTTTTGTGCGCAATTTACGTCGTTGCACAACAACGCCGGAAGTAGCCAAGCGCCAGAGGACTGTTTCTGTTGTAACTTCATCCGAAACTTCAAAGTGTAAAACTGTTCTAAAAAAGAAAAAGTGTTTTTATCAAAGCGATGTCTCATTAGCTGGAGACACTTTGTCGTACTCATTTGTAGCAGGTGAAAATTCTTGTCGCAATTAAAAATCTCGTGGCCAACTAAAAATAGTCAACTAAAGGAAGATCTTTTTATAAATAACCGATCGATGTGTATCAGTTTCGACCATGGAATGTTCTTTTTTAATATTATCTCGTGTGTGAAATATAATAATATTTTCGCACATTACCTCATAATGATTTAGAACAGTTTTCATCATAAAGCCAAAATGCTTTAAATTTTAATGCGTTTAATTTGAATCTCAATTAAATTTCAATGTTTGCATTCTTTTCGGAATACGTACAAAGAGATTTATTGTTATAAATTATAATTATTAATTATTTGTAATTGTACCTAATTACTTTTTTTATTATCATTTGCGATAATTTTATAATTCTGTGAGCAAATACACTCTTGTTGGGTAGAAACATTAATATTACATAATAATTAATATTAATTAATAAATAAATATACCCCATTGAATGCCTATTGTAATAAATATTGGATTATTAAATTAATAATTACACCCTCGCAGATTAATGGAAATTTCGTAAAATAAGATTTATTGACTTGGTATTATTTCCCGCATGAATCCTTGATTAGCAGGGTAAAGCTTAACATATTGTTACTATTGTTGCTGAGATAATTATAGCCAAGCATGCACCAGAAATTGCTAGTTAACCTAGAAGTACGTCGACCGTATAAGTACGCAATACGCTACGACGTTACTATTGTTATTACGGCAATGCAGCTGCGTAATTAGCACTAAGTTCCGCAAATTATAAAGTTAATTGTGATTATGCAAGCTGTGACAAGTATCGGGAACGCATAGGCATTTTTCGCTTTTCATGCAATTTTGTCGCTAATCGATATTGCTTTTCCCCGCTATATTAATACATAATGCAGCCTAATTGCTCGTCTCTGTGTCGATACAATCCGATTATTATCCGGTACGCAAAAAATGTCCGTACCAATTGTTTTATTACGCACGGATAAAGTACTGCAGGTTATATACATTTCATTATTAATTAGAGGAAAAATCTTTCAGACAATATTCTGATATATCTCGATGAAGTAAACTGCGAAAATAGGGTCGGAGATGATAAGATTTGATATTTCGTATTCTATTTTATATTGAGGGGAGGATCTTTTAAAGATTGAAATTAAAAAGGAAATTATTTTATTAAAATGCGTTGTAAAAATGTAAATTTCGTTATGAACAACGTCAGTATTATGCAGAGACGTTCCATAGATTCTCGACATTATTTCCGGGATCTTTATCGCTCGCGTTATAGCCGATTAAACGATGTATACGTATATGAAAATACCTTCGCATCGTAATGGCCTACAATTTTTCATTTCGCACTAATATTCAATTTCCAACTTCTCGTTATGTCGTGCATTATACTTGGAGACTTTACAACTCGCGCCTTATAGAAGGTTTATCGCATGAAAAATGCGCACCATTCGAACCAAACGATTTCCAAGATGTTGTCCGGGCGTTCCTTGCTCTTACTCTCGTGGAAATTTATCTGAAAGGTGCATTCCGCTTTTGCGGTGAAATAATAATGCGTTGCCTCTCGGCCATTTATTCCCTCTTTAACAGACTGCGTTGCGTTAACTATGTCTAAATTCCGATTTTTCTCTCATTATTTAAGGGGACGAGTTATTACAATGGTTGGGTGAAAAAAAGAGCGATGCGAAATACACTTTTCTCAGTTTAAGAAACAAAGGGACTCGCGGAAGAGTGGTTAATGCAAAGGCCAGCTGCTTTATTATGGAGATCCTTTTTCACAATTGTACGCAGCGCGTTTATAAAGAAGTCCCTTAAGAAGTACAAAGAAAACGATGGAAAATTTTACGTCACGCTACGAAAGAACGCATGCTACGTGCAGATGTGTTAAAAAATTGATCAACGTTTTGTCGAAAGCGAAATAAAACATTTTCGAGAGTTTATGAAAACTTCGAGAGAATAAAAAACTGACGATTTCCTTCTTAGTGGGAGCTTGACTTCGCGTTAAGCACTCTTCTATATCTCGTGCAATAAATTTCAGCGTAAGTCCTCCTATGTTACTCAGCGTAGCACGTAGGTCCTCCCGTTCCTTCCAGTTTATTTGCCTCTATACACACTGCGTTTTATGTTGCATATAGTCTCTTTTATAGTGCGTCGCGAGCGATAGAATCATTATTACGTTGCTTTACTAGCATTTTAGTGGGAATTTCTCGACAGAAATATCGTTTCATTCCAATAATCGGCTCGGAATCTTCCCTAACAATCCAGTGAAAAATACAGTTTCTACAGTTATGAATCTTTATTTTACACGAGCAATAAAAAAATTATCTCTTTTATTAAGAAAAAACTCGTATTACATATTAATTAGTATTATCATTATAAATAAAAAATGATAACATAAATAGATTTATCTATCATAAAAATAGGCATTTAATTTTGTGCTACAACACAGACGTACTCGTTACAATAAACAAGTTGACTTGTTTTTCTATCTGTTATGCAAATTCACTTACGTAATAAATAGATTTATTTATCATAAAAATAGCCATTTAATTTCATGCTATAGTAGATACGTTCATTACTGATACTGAATATACAAATCGATTTGTTTTCCTGTTTATGATGCAAATTCCACTTACGGAAATTGTTTACTACGTTACAAAGAGAATGGATTTAACGAGCGTGGAGGGGCTGAATAAATTATAATTTTCAGATAAGTCGAAAACTTTCAGGACGCATTTTTATCTCGTCTCTTTGCGAGAGATCCCAGCGCAAATTCGCCCACGACCGTTTGCTCTCGCGTGGTTTGCATTAAAAGGCGACGATGTCGGCAACCGTACACGGAGCTTACGTGTCGCTTTGCTCGCATTTTAGTTTGCGGATCCTGCCAGCGCGGTTATGAGATCAAATGTTCCCCGTGAAATTATATACGCAACACCGGCGAGAAGCGGCGATATCGTTTCATTGCTCGTAAACACTCGCCCCCCTCGTAACTTGTACTCGCCGTTATTTGACTAATAAGTTAAAAATGAGAAGCTTTGTTCAGAATTTGCGACGGACGAAGTTACATTAATTACACGCGTCAAATTACAAGCTCGCGAAATAGCCTCACCTAGTCGCTTGGATAGAATCTACAGACTTATATAAATATCATGAAGTTACGGCCACGCCGCGGCGCCGGATTTTCATATATCTCGCGCTTATGAAAGTAAATTTGCGTCCGCATCTCTTCTATATTGCGCATTAATAACGATAACTACAGTGTGAAGAGAAGATAAATGATTCATATAAAAATAACTAATTACGTCTGCGTTAATTGCATTACTCAGCTTTCATAAATCACTTGTGGTAAAAATTACGATATAACAAACGCGTTCTTCTGTAAAAAAAAAAGAAACTCCAAATTTTCGTGAACAAAATTCGTCATAGATAAGTATTCTTCTCAATTTTTAACCCGCGTTGTAGCTTCTAGTTGTTTTTCAGCAAATTAAGCGCGTACTTTATTTTCATGAGTTATTTTGACATTTATATGTATAATAATGAAACTTACCTGGAAGACAACTCACTGCTTTCTCTTCGTCGGAGCACTTCTGCGTCAGCCACAAATAGTCGAACCACTTGATAACTTTAACTTGCAAATGATTCGGTACCCTCCTCATCCGCATGTAAGTCTTCACGCCGTCCAGCTTCGCTGCAATCATCAATTACTTACTTAGTTAGGAATATACACACTTAAATGACAGTAAAATAACAATTACTTATAAATGTCTGTGGTGATTTTAATTGCCCTAACTTCATTTTTTAATTTCGCTCCGTTGATCGCGACATCTGTCACGCGATCGTTCGCGTTACAGTAAACGAGATATTAATTCTCCACGGATTAATTATGTATATATGACACCGTTTCCGCCGTAATGTATAACATATCCGAGTTCAACTAATTATCATTTAAGCATCGAAAATCTCGCATGAAACCGTCCCATTTGCTAATTCGAGAACGTGATAATACGTCATTATACAAATGGAATGTTCGATTATTATTAATCGTCGTGGTCAATATTGGCGATTAAAGTTGATAAAATTGTACGTTGCACTCAGTCTGCGTGAATTTGTAAGCTGAATGATTCAATGAATAAGCGTATTATAAATATAGGATTTGACAAGGCCAGAAGAATTAAATTTTTTATGATTAGATTACGATTCCACGAGGACGGTGTTTTATTGAGACACGATTCTCTGTTTTGTCTAAAAGAAAAGTTCCCGTTTTTGTTTAATCGAGTTAATTATACAATTATTATGAATTGACAATATATTTGTATAATTTAATAATATTTTTTCTCTGACGCATCTATATTTCTCGCAAGCAACTTTTGATCGAGGCAAAGACCGTATTGCCGCAGTATCATTTAATTGAAACATATGAAGACAAAAATAGTTCTCTCTCTCTCTCTCTCTCTCGTGCGATCCCCATTCTTTCCTATCTCTCCGATGAGAAAAGCGTCGATGGGATCTGTTAATATAATATTGTGGCATATCCGCCGTGCAATCGCTGCACGGGTCGCAGATCAATAATAATGCAGCGAAACGGAAAACTAAGATATGGCTACAATTTTACGAGGACCTATCGGTGTTACATATTCATACGAATGTGACATTCAAGGCAGCATGAAATAAAAATAGCTATTCGAAACTAATGTCGCTGAATATATTATTAGTGGCGAAAGATATAATAATGTTCGAGATATTAAAAGAGATGTATATTTTCCAGATTTCTTGGATTTTCGTTGAAAGAGATTTAAATCTTTGATTATAAGCCAACACAAAATGATAAGCCATTTGACATTTAACTCTGAAATACATATATGATGTTTCAAAAATACGTACACTCAAAAAAAGTAATGTTGTACCATTAGCATAAGTCTGTTTAAAAATAATCTTGTTAATTCAAGAAGTAATAAAATAAATATGCTCTTGTTTAAAATATTATTTGTCATTAATACTGTTATTGAATTAACAGAATTTGTTTCAATCAGACTAATACTGTTAATATATGTATTTTTTTCTATGTTCATTTATATTATTTAAAAATTAATAAGGATGTAATTCTTAATTATTTTTTTGGATATACTTCCGAAAGGCCCACATGAGCTAGCGAACTGAATTTTTTTTAACACATATTAAGTATAGGAATGCTAAATATAAAACATTGACCCCGGCAATTCAGCAGAAGCTAAGTTATAATAAAAAAAAGTTTAAAAAATAGAACATAATTATTTAACACCTTGTAGATAGAATTACTTATAAGGTAATTATTTAGATTAGGGAAGGCAGTTCCAATAATCTTGTGTTATGACATAAATCGAAGTTGCAAACCCATGTGG